>JBBBDQ010002325.1:427500-435000 GCA_037127315.1 Ascarosepion bandense
TGTGTGGGTGTGTGTCCGTTACCTTATAGACTCCGAAACGGCTGAACCGATTTTCTTGAAAATTTACACATTTGTACAATAAGCGTCTGCGAGTGTTCTTAGCTAGGTTTTGTGTCGAGGTACCACTGATAAATATTGAAAATCGATAATCGAAAAAATCGGGTTATTCAGAAGTTTCAAGGTTGCAGTTCTTACAATAGTGCAGAAAATCGATAATATATATATATATATATATATATATATATATATATATATATATATATATATATAATAATAATATTTATTAATTAATAAATATTATTATTATTATTATTATTATTATTATTAGCTCTACTTTGTATTGAGCACTTTTTTTAAAATAGTGTTTCTTTGGATGAGGAATATTATTCCACCCATACTTATATATATATATATATATATATAAGGCAAGGTGTTTGTGTGTGTGCCTGTTTATCTGTCTGTATGTCCTTTATACAAATCCACAATTTTTATCCGATTCTCACCAAACTTCACACAAATATTCTTTAGGCTGAGTCTGAGCTCCAGGACCATGGATTAGTTTTAAAGCTTTCATTACACCCGAGCAACACCGGGCTATACTGCTAGTGTAAATATTAAAGTGTACATAGATGTTGAAGCCGTAGGGAGATGATTAATGTTTCTTTGATTCATTCTTTGTGTCATACTTAGCCGAACTTCCTACAGCTTACAAGTTTCATCAAGAATTATCATCATCAGAAATATCAGAAGGTTTTCATCAAAAGGTTGGTTGATAGCAGGTTGGAATATGTAAATAAGGGCGGAATAGTGTAAGAATAAAAATATACATTTTGAATGTTAAAATAGAAATTTATTAAAAGCAAAGAATAGCATAAGTTGTGCAATTAGAAAGAATATTAAGAAGTTAAGGGTAGAGTTCGTGTTTAATGAGAAAGTTATGGGTATCAAGATTTGTAGAAAATGTTCGGAGACGTAATTGCTTAAAGAGTATATGCGTACGTACGTATGTATGTGCGTTTGTTTCGTAGGAATGTCTTTGGATGGAGAAGAAGAAGTAAAATGAACCAATAGAGAACAAGGTGTGACCTGACCTTATCTCCGGGTCGGTTTGAAGTTGAAGTTACATTTTAGTGTTGTCTTTCTCGCTTCTTCTATCTGACTGACCGGTTGACGCTGATGGAGGTCATTTTTATATATGCTGTGACGTGGCTCGATCACCTGACCGGGTTCACTTATGTATAAAGAGAGATTCGGTTAGTTAGTGTGAGCTGAGGGTTAACGTTAACAACCGTTTTACTTGCTAACTCAACTACCCATATTGTTGCTATCTAGTACGGACTATTTATATTGTATCTATCGAATAAAGGTATTATTTCAACATCTGTGTATTGTTTAACCACTCGACGACACAACAATATAGTTCTTTGGAATTTAGCACTGGATCGATAAGTCCTCAAATCTTGTAAGTCGCTGCTATTGGTGAAAAATCAATTTAACACCTACTTGCGAAATCTGGCTTCAACTTTTTCTTTAAGCACATGGTCAATCCTTTCTCTGTTTGGAAAAACCCAGGATTTCGCACATCATTATGAATTTTTGTAAACGTGAAGAAGAAGGTTAATTTTAATTCTTAATTTCTTATCCCACTACAATGTCAATATCCAACAGCGACATATCGTTTCATGCTTAAACATAGTCTTAAACCCAAACAAGGCATTGAAGATTACGCTTCAAATGAAACTGACTGGTCGCCAACCAAAGCTATAGGATCTGAAGATGTAGGGAGATGGTTAATGTTTATTAATTCGGCCTTGTGTCATACATAACAGAACTCTCTACAGCTTACAAGTTTTAGCCAGCAGTGTCATCGCCAGAATAATTATCAGAGAGTTTTCTTCGGAAGGTTGAAGCCGATTGGTTGGAATGTATGGTATTGTGTGGAATAGTGTGGAATAGTGTAAAAATAAAAAATATACATTTTGCATGTTAAAATAGAAATTTATTAAAAAAAAAGGAATAACAAGAATTATTTTTTATTTTTTATTTTTTTTTTTAATCATATCACCACAAGCAAGGCAGTAACGCCACTGATGTGCAGGGGGCTACACAAGAGTGAGAAGATTAGAAAAGAGAAAAACCGGAAACCGCATCCTAAACAGGAAACAAGGGATAAGCCTCTTCACTGTTCAATAGACGTGGGTGGAGTGTGAACCGGGCGATAGTTTAGTCTATCTACTCCAATTGAAATAACAGTGAGAAGATTAGAAAAGAAAAACCGGAAACCGCATCCTAAACAGGAAACAAGGGATAAGCCTCTTCACCTGTTCAATAGACGTGGGTGGAGTGAGAACCGGGCGAGAGTTTAGTCTATCTACTCCAATTGAAAAAAAAAAGAACACAAAATGACAGTAAGATTAGAAAAGAGAAAAACAGGAAACCGCATCCTAAACAGGAAACAAGGGATAAGCCTCTTCACTGTTCAATAGACGTGGGTGGAGTGTGAACCGGGCGATAGTTTAGTCTGTCTACTCCAATTGAAATAACAGTGAGAAGATTAGAAAAGAAAAACCGGAAACCTCATCCTAAACAGGAAACAAGGGATAAGCCTCTTCACCTGTTCAATAGACGTGGGTGGAGTGTGAACCGGGCGATAGTTTAGTCTATCTACTCCAATTGAAAAAACAGTGAGAAGATTAGAAAAGAACAACCGGAAACCTCATCCCAAACAGGAAACAGGGGATGAGCCTCTTCACCCGTTCAACAGGTGTGGGTGGAGTGTGAACCGGGCGATAATTAAGTATCTACTCCAATTGAGAACAAAAAAAAAAAAAGAAAAAAAAAAGTTAAAGATTTCAAAAAAACGAAAAAAAAATGTGACTTATTAAGTTTTAACTTAGTTAAAGTCCAGTCAAAAGTTTCTTCTAAAAAATAAAATCAAACGTACAGTTAGACATGAAAAGTTCTAAAATTAAGCAAAAATATTGGGCAAAAACGAATAAATAAATAAAAAAATAAGCGAAAAATACCTCACAGTTTAACACAGGAAATTTGAATTAAAGTTTCATTCTTCAATTCTTGCTTTTCCCAAAAATCAACATCAAGTTAACCTGCTTGGTGAATTCTCATTCAAAGAACAGAAAATGGCGTGGGGTGGGGGACTAATGGCTGCTGATACCTTGGCCAGGGTAGCTTCGCATAACAGAATAAATAAAAAATTTCAAACTTTTTTTTTTCCCTCACAAATGAAGCATGAACTCCAAAAAGGGGGAAAAAGAAACTAATGTTCAATTAGAAAGTTAAGAGTATCAAGAGTTGTAGAAACTGTTCGTAGTAGTAATTGTTGAAAAGAGTTTATACGTACGTAGGTATGTATGTATTAAAGTTTGTTCGGTAGGAGTGTCTTTGAATGGAAAAGAAGAAGTAAAATGAATCAGCACTCGAGTTAGAAAGAGAAAGAGGACAAATATCCGGGTTACTTGAAGCTTACATTTTAGCTTGTCGTCTCAGCTGCTTCCATCCGTGACTGTCTGACTGACGCTGACCGGATTCTTTTATAGTATCAAGATTTTTCGCACTAGGTCGCTAAGTTCCTTTTGGTCTTGCAAGTTGCTCCCATTGGTCAGCAAATCAATTTAACATCTACTTGCGAAAGCCGGTTTCGACTTTTTTTTAAGCACATAGTCAATCCTTTTTCTATTTGTGAAAAAAACAGGATTTCACACGTCATTGTGAATTTTTGTAAAAGTGAAGAAGAAGTTTGATTTTAATTCTTAATTTCATATCCACCACAGATCACATCTGGTCGGGCACCTCTGCTATTTATCTCGGGGTTCTCGACAAAATCCAAAGAAGAATCTGCAAGGTGTTCGATCCCGCGGCTTTCTACTGTCTCTTCTACAAATATTTTATACGGCTTCTGCTCTGAGGAGCTTAGCTTCCTGGTGCCTCCTCTGCACCAATTTATTCGAGTTACTAATGTTGCAAGTAGGTCCCACTTTTTTAAATTGAAAACAATTAAATCTAACCGCAACTTCTATTCTAATAGCTTTTTTACTCACACTTCTCGCCTGTATTACTCTCTTCCGTATATTTGCTTCCCAACCTCCAAGAATTTAAACGCAACCACATGAAATAATTTTGGAACTAGGTTTGTCTGTTCTGCTCAACTCGACATATTTAGCTGACCTGGCACCAACCAATTATTGCCTTAAAAATTTGCTAATGATAAACAAATGAATTTTATTCGTATAGTTGCCTGATAATCATAAAAAATCATTAATAATAGTGAAAATATATTATGTAAATGCTTTATTTTTGAAGAATTAACAGAAAATATTCATGAGTCAGTTAATTCTAGTTTGTATAAGTAAAACGTTTGTATTTTCGATTTAAGTTTCTTAATCAAATAGAAGAATGTGCGTTCGGCGTTATAAGAAAGGGCTCGGAAAGAAAAATCGTATAGTCGGGTTCAAATTCCAGTCGAATTTGTTATATTCAATTAAGCGAAAATACGCATAAATCCATTTCTCCCAGCTGGGGTTTAAATAACAGGGTAGACTTGCTCCTGCAGACTTGGTTGGTTATCAGTCGGCAGCCCACAGCGGGTATGCTTCTGTCAAGTCCATCATGAATCAAAGAGACATGATCGCCCGAGGGGGGCATCGTTTATGTCACCCTAAGAGTAAAGGGATCGTAGAAAGAGTAGATAGCGTTAAAATGAATTATCATCGAAGGTAGGCAGGAATTCCAGGTCTCCTTTTCATTTAATCTTTGCGTTCTATTTCAATTCTTTCGATTAACGTATGCGCCACTGAAGAGACCGAAGCGATCTTAAATACTAATGAATGAAATCTAATGAAATAATGGATCACTGAGAGAATAAAATGCCAAACGAACAAATATCGATCAAATGCACTCAACTACTTAAATCATTAGAAGCGTTTCTGAATAGAACGAAATAGATGTATTGAATTGTGAAATAATAATTACTCCAGTATTGGTCTATAATTCTGAGATGAGGTACTATTTAGATTATTTACACTGTGCAGTGGATATCGGCGTTGGTTACTTCCAGTGACTTGACTCAAAGAGTTGTGAGTTCTATACCTGGCTACAGCAGTGGTGAACAAATAACTTAGAGAGTTGAGTTAAAGGGAGATAACTACATAGCATAGAATTAGTATCGCACACGGAATGAGAATTATATAATCCCGTGATCGAAATAAATGGTACAGTTCAAAATTCCTAGCACCTGAAGAAAGTCGGAGTGTACAACGACCGAAACGTCATAAACATGGAAATGAAAATGAGAACAACAGTTCAAACAGTGTCAATAATGTAAATACCACCTTATCTGAAATGTATAGACAAATAAAGGGTTCAGTTCAAAATTCTTAGCACCTGAAGAAAGTCGGAGTGTACAACGACCGAAACGTCATAAACATGGCAATAAAGATGAGGACAACAGTCCGAATAGTGTAAATAATCTAATAATTACTCCCTTTAGTTATTCCCTTCAAATACGGAGGACAGAGAAAAATCGGAATGGAATTCGCGAGCTTATGTGAAATTAACTTTGGACCAATGATAACCTTATCTTCAGAGAGATTGACCGGTGAGTTGAGAAGAAGAGGAGAATAAATTAGCGCGCCTATGTGAAATTCAGTTTGGACCAATGAAAATTGTCTTCTCGGAAATTAGCCGCTAAACCAAGAAGAATAAAGGAAAGGAAATTACAAATCTATGCAGAATTACTTTTGATATAAAATGAAGAAAAACATTAAATAAATCAAGTAAGAGAGTTTGAAGATATGTGAAAGGTTTCGTTCAGTTACTCGCGACCATCAAACAATATTAAATTTCTTGCCAGTATAAAATTACTCGCCAATTATATTATCGAACTTTAACCAAGCACGCGGTACTTCAATGAATTTCCTCTGAACAATTTCCTCTCAAAATATCTCACTGTCTACTTTTGAAGATATATAAACCATATATCTCTTCAGTGAGCAACTAACTCTCCTAACTTTGTTTTAAACATTTTTAACATTATTTTGTGTCAGATCATTTAATCTGTTGTATGAACATTTCTTCTTCGTGACAATATGTTGAAATAATGGATTTTAAAAATGATTTATTTTTCTGAAAGGAGCTACTGACACTACCAGCGTGTAAATTCGTGAATAAATTCCTTATCTAGTTTTGTTAAAATACGCACGCATTTTCTCGACATTATCATCCTTTATTACTGTTCTTAGCGTGGGTAAATCAACTATTCATTTTAACCCCTAAGCACTATAAATAGTCTTTGTTTGAAGTTTCACTGGCCAATAACTGTGATCATATACATAGTTCAATATCCGGCGATCTTTGGCGACATTATACGTTAAGTTTCAATTTCAAAAGAGAAAACTCCCCGTGACTCAAAACCGACAAATAAAAGAGCTTTAGAAATGTGACCAATAAATCGTCACAATATATTTGTAAGCAACTTCTTCATCGAGCCTGGTCATTGTCTAGATGGGTGGCCGCAGGTAGTATAATGCATAATGGCTCGGAATTGCTAATCGGAGAGTCGAATTCCAATTTCTGATGGGTTTGTTATAATCCCTTAAGCCCAAGTACCTGTTGAAAAGGCATAATAGACCTCTTCTCCTCACCTCTAAATTCTTACAATTTAAAAATGTTTTCTGGATAATTAACCTGTATAGTTGATAAACCGTAGAAAAAAAATCAATTAAATCATTTGATATTCAACTGTAAAATGGTTGAAAATAATTAAGTTTCAAGCCTAAATGTTGCGTTAGGTTTCGTATTTTGATTTTCTTGATTTATTTACAATTCCTCAGTAGGAACCACGACACGGCATCAGTCAGTCAGTTAAGTGCCATACGTGATACACGCTTGGGCGATCATGTCTCGAAAGAGACATGACTGACTGGGCAGAAGGTTGCCATTGCTTTCTGCGGTAGACTGGTTGCCGACCAAGGCCACATAACCCAATCTGTCCTATTATTTAACCCATAACTGGAAGGAAGAGACTGATTAATACCTTTCCCAAGGGTATTTGCGCGTAAGTGAATGCAGTGAATTCAGCTAGAATTTGAACTCGGCTCCCCGATTTCTCGTTCCGAACCGATATCCAATGCACCACAACGCACATCCTGATACTGAGTTTTAAAACATAAAAAATAAACAAACCAACCTCAGTGAATGTAAAATGTTAAGAATTGAATGCCAATTTCCCAGACAAAACTAGCAACTCTGTAGGCCTTAGAGATAAACGGCCTTCATTAGGCTTTGTGGACTGGTTCTACAGAATCACAAAAAAACTGTACGAAATAAAATAAACCACATTATTTGAAGACTTTCAACAGCATAAACAACCAAAGTGGATGGCATATATAACTTGAATAAAATGACATGATCAAGATGTTGACATTCCTCACTATCTTAAACAAAAGCTTAGGAAGGAAACGTCCATGAATACAAAGAAGCGTG
>JBBBDQ010002325.1:440000-651919 GCA_037127315.1 Ascarosepion bandense
GATTTCTTATTGAGACGGGCGTCAATGGTAGTGTCATCTGCATAGATGCCTACTTGGGAACTGATTATTCAGCTAATTATTCTGCTTCGTTCGTTAATTATTAATTGATTTTAATAAAACTATGTTTAGATATTTCTTCAGATTTTATTAAACTATTAATTGAATTATTAATGAAACGCTATTTCAAATTAATGTTATTAGTATTAAGAAGATGGTAGGTAGGGAGAATCAAAATTTTCAATCTCTGACTTTTGACTTAGCCTCGGCAACTGATCGCATATAAGCCGGCTGGAGCGGTGTCACCATTTTCACATGGTGTTGTCATCTAATTTTGTGGATCCGTGTTCGGTTCTAGTTACATAATAGGTCAATAAGCTTGTCTTCTTCGCGATACATTTTCCAGGTTTCAAGCCTCGGTAACTGATCGCATATAAGCCGGCTGGAGCGGTGTCAACATTTTCACATGGTGTTGTCATCTAATTTTGTGGATCCGTGTTCGATTCTAGTTATATAACAGGTCAATAAGCTTGTCTTCTTCGCGATACATTTTCCAGGTTTCAAGCCTCGGTAATTGATCGCATATAAGCCGGCTGGAGCAGTGTCACCATTTTCACATGGTGTTGTCATCTAATTTTGTGGATCCGTGTTCGGTTCTAGTTACATAATAGGTCAATAAGCTTGTCTTCTTCGCGATACATTTTCCAGGTTTCAAGCCTCGGTAACTGATCGCTTATAAGCCGGCTGGAGCGGTGTCAACATTTTCACATGGTGTTGTCATCTAATTTTGTGGATCCGTGTTCGGTTCTAGTTATATAACAGGTCAATAAGCTTGTCTTCTTCTCGATACATTTTCCAGGTTTCAAGCCTCGGTAACTGATCGCATATAAGCGGTTGGAGCAGTCTCACCATTTTCACATGGTGTTGTCATCTAATTTTGTGGATCCGTGTTCGGTTCTAGTTATATAACAGGTCAATAAGCTTGTCTTCTTCGCGATACATTTTCCAGGTTTCAAGCCTCGGTAACTGATCGCATATAAGCCGGCCGGAGCAGTGTCACCATTTACACATGGTGTTGTCATCTAATTTTGTGGATCCGTGTTCGGTTCTAGGTACATAATAGGTCAATAAGCTTGTCTTCTTCGTGATACATTTTCCAGGTTTCAAGCCTCGGTAACTGATCGCATATAAGCCGGCTGGAGCAGTGTCACCATTTACACATGGTGTTGTCATCTAATTTTGTGGATCCGTGTTCGGTTCTAGTTACATAATAGGTCAATAAGCTTGTCTTCTTCGCGATACATTTTCCAGGTTTCAAGCCTCGGTAACTGATCGCATATAAGCCGGCTGGAGCGGTGTCAACATTTTCACATGGTGTTGTCATCTAATTTTGTGGATCCGTGTTCGGTTCTAGTTATATAACAGGTCAATAAGCTTGTCTTCTTCGCGATACATTTTCCAGGTTTCAAGCCTCGGTAACTGATCGCATATAAGCCGGCTGGAGCGGTGTCAACTTTTTCACATGGTGTTGTCATCTAATTTTGTGGATCCGTGTTCGGTTCTAGTTATATAACAGGTCAATAAGATTGTCTTCTTCGTGATACATTTTCCAGGTTTCAAGCCTCTGTAACTGATCGCATATAAGCCGGCTGGAGCAGTGTCACCATTTTCACATGGTGTTGTCATCTAATTTTGTGGATCCGTGTTCGGTTCTAGTTACATAATAGGTCAATAAGCTTGTCTTCTTCGTGATACATTTTCCAGGTTTCAAGCCTCGGTAACTGATCGCATATAAGCCGGCTGGAGCAGTGTGACCATTTACACATGGTGTTGTCATCTAATTTTGGGGATCCGTGTTCGGTTCTAGTTACATAATAGGTCAATAAGCTTGTCTTCTTCGCGATACATTTTCCAGGTTTCAAGCCTCGGTAACTGATCGCATATAAGCCGGCTGGAGCGGTGTCACCATTTTCACATGGTGTTGTCATCTAGTTTTGTGGATACGTGTTCGGTTCTAGTTACATAATAGGTCAATAAGCTTGTCTTCTTCGCGATATATTTTCCAGGTTTCAAGCCTCGCTAACTGTTCGCTTATAAGCCGGCTGGAGCAGTGTCACCATTTTCACATGGTGTTGTCATCTAATTTTGTGGATCCGTGTTCGGTTCTAGTTATATAACAGGTCAATAAGCTTGTCTTCTTCGCGATACATTTTCCAGGTTTCAAGCCTCGGTAACTGATCGCATATAAGCCGGCTGGAGCAGTGTCACCATTTATACATGGTGTTGTCATCTAATTTTGTGGATCCGTGTTCGGTTCTAGTTACATAATAGATCAATAAGCTTGTCTTCTTCGTGATACATTTTCCAGGTTTCAAGCCTCGGTAACTGATCGCATATAAGCCGGCTGGAGCAGTGTCACCATTTATACATGGTGTTGTCATCTAATTTTGTGGATCCGTGTTCGGTTCTAGTTACATAATAGGTCAATAAGCTTGTCTTCTTCGCGATACATTTTCCAGGTGTCAAGCCTCGGTAACTGATCGCATATAAGCCGGCTGGAGCGGTGTCAACATTTTCACATGGTGTTGTCATCTAATTTTGTGGATCCGTGTTCGGTTCTAGTTATATAACAGGTCAATAAGCTTGTCTTTTTCGTGATACATTTTCCAGGTTTCAAGCCTCGGTAACTGATCGCATATAAGCCGGCTGGAGCGGTGTCAACTTTTTCACATGGTGTTGTCATCTAATTTTGTGGATCCGTGTTCGGTTCTAGTTATATAACAGGTCAATAAGATTGTCTTCTTCGTGATACATTTTCCAGGTTTCAAGCCTCTGTAACTGATCGCATATAAGCCGGCTGGAGCAGTGTCACCATTTTCACATGGTGTTGTCATCTAATTTTGTGGATCCGTGTTCGGTTCTAGTTACATAATAGGTCAATAAGCTTGTCTTCTTCGTGATACATTTTCCAGGTTTCAAGCCTCGGTAACTGATCGCATATAAGCCGGCTGGAGCAGTGTGACCATTTACACATGGTGTTGTCATCTAATTTTGGGGATCCGTGTTCGGTTCTAGTTACATAATAGGTCAATAAGCTTGTCTTCTTCGCGATACATTTTCCAGGTTTCAAGCCTCGGTAACTGATCGCATATAAGCCGGCTGGAGCGGTGTCACCATTTTCACATGGTGTTGTCATCTAGTTTTGTGGATACGTGTTCGGTTCTAGTTACATAATAGGTCAATAAGCTTGTCTTCTTCGCGATACATTTTCCAGGTTTCAAGCCTCGCTAATTGTTCGCTTATAAGCCGGCTGGAGCAGTATCACCATTTTCACAATGGTGTTGTCATCTAATTTTGTGGATCCGTGTTCGGTTCTAGTTATATAACAGGTCAATAAGCTTGTCTTCTTCGCGATACATTTTCCAGGTTTCAAGCCTCGGTAACTGATCGCATATAAGCCGACTGGAGCAGTGTCACCATTTACACATGGTGTTGTCATCTAATTTTGTGGATCCGTGTTCGGTTCTAGTTAAATAATAGATCAATAAGCTTGTCTTCTTCGTGATACATTTTCCAGGTTTCAAGCCTCGGTAACTGATCGCATATAAGCCGGCTGGAGCAGTGTCACCATTTATACATGGTGTTGTCATCTAATTTTGTGGATCCGTGTTCGGTTCTAGTTACATAATAGGTCAATAAGCTTGTCTTCTTCGCGATACATTTTCCAGGTGTCAAGCCTCGGTAACTGATCGCATATAAGCCGGCTGGAGCGGTGTCAACATTTTCACATGGTGTTGTCATCTAATTTTGTGGATCCGTGTTCGGTTCTAGTTATATAACAGGTCA
This sequence comes from Ascarosepion bandense, assembly GCA_037127315.1. Lineage (NCBI taxonomy): Eukaryota > Metazoa > Mollusca > Cephalopoda > Sepiida > Sepiidae > Ascarosepion > Ascarosepion bandense. The sequence goes on from JBBBDQ010002325.1 coordinate 443,844, forward strand.
ATAAGCTTGTCTTTTTCGTGATACATTTTCCAGGTTTCAAGCCTCGGTAACTGATCGCATATAAGCCGGCTGGAGCAGTCTCACCATTTTCACATGGTGTTGTCATCTAATTTTGTGGATCCGTGTTCGGTTCTAGTTACATAATAGGTCAATAAGCTTGTCTTCTTCGCGATACATTTTCAAGGTTTCAAGCCTCGGTAACTGATCGCATATAAGCCGGCTGGAGCAGTGTCAGTATTTTCACATGGTGTTGTCATCTAATGTTGTGGATCCGTGTTCGGTTCTAGTTACATAATAGGTCAATAAGCTTGTCTTCTTCGCGATACATTTTCCAGGTTTCAAGCCTCGGTAACTGATCGCATATAAGCCGGCTGGAGCGGTGTCAACTTTTTCACATGGTGTTGTCATCTAATTTTGTAGATCCGTGTTCGGTTCTAGTTATATAACAGGTCAATAAGCTTGTCTTCTTCGTGATACATTTTCCAGGTTTCAAGCCTCTGTAACTGATCGCATATAAGCCGGCTGGAGCAGTGTCACCATTTTCACATGGTGTTGTCATCTAATTTTGTGGATCCGTGTTCGGTTCTAGTTATATAATAGGTCAATAAGCTTGTCTTCTTCGTGATACATTTTCCAGGTTTCAAGCCTCGGTAACTGATCGCATATAAGCCGGCTGGAGCAGTGTCACGATTTTCACATGGTGTTGTCATCGAATTTTGTGGATCCGTGTTCGGTTCTAGTTACATAATAGGTCAATAAGCTTGTCTTCTTCGCGATACATTTTCCAGGTTTCAAGCCTCGGTAACTGATCGCATATAAGCCGGCTGGAGCAGTGTCACCATTTACACATGGTGTTGTCATCTAATTGTGTGGATCCGTGTTCGGTTCTAGTTACATAATAGGTCAATAAGCTTGTCTTCTTCGCGATACATTTCCAGGTTTCAAGCCCCGGTAACTGATCGCATATAAGCCGGCTGGAGCGGTGTCACCATTTTCACATGGTGTTGTCATCTAATTTTGTGGATCCGTGTTCGGTTCTAGTTACATAATAGGTCAATAAGCTTGTCTTCTTCGCGATACATTTTCCAGGTATCAAGCCTCGGTAACTGTTCGCATATAAGCCGGCTGGAGCAGTGTCACGATTTTCACATGGTGTTGTCATCTAATTTTGTGGATCCGTGTTCGGTTCTAATTACATAATAGGTCAATAAGCTTGTCTTCTTCGTGATACATTTTCCAGGTTTCAAGCCTCGGTAACTGATCGCATATAAGCCGGCTGGAGCAGTGTCACCATTTATACATGGTGTTGTCATCTAATTTTGTGGATCCGTGTTCGGTTCTAGTTACATAATAGGTCAATAAGCTTGTCTTCTTCGCGATACATTTTCCAGGTGTCAAGCCTCGGTAACTGATCGCATATAAGCCGGCTGGAGCGGTGTCAACATTTTCACATGGTGTTGTCATCTAATTTTGTGGATCCGTGTTCGGTTCTAGTTATATAACAGGTCAATAAGCTTGTCTTTTTCGTGATACATTTTCCAGGTTTCAAGCCTCGGTAACTGATCGCATATAAGCCGGCTGGAGCGGTGTCAACTTTTTCACATGGTGTTGTCATCTAATTTTGTGGATCCGTGTTCGGTTCTAGTTATATAACAGGTCAATAAGATTGTCTTCTTCGTGATACATTTTCCAGGTTTCAAGCCTCTGTAACTGATCGCATATAAGCAGGCTGGAGCAGTGTCACCATTTTCACATGGTGTTGTCATCTAATTTTGTGGATCCGTGTTCGGTTCTAGTTACATAATAGGTCAATAAGCTTGTCTTCTTCGTGATACATTTTCCAGGTTTCAAGCCTCGGTAACTGATCGCATATAAGCCGGCTGGAGCAGTGTGACCATTTACACATGGTGTTGTCATCTAATTTTGGGGATCCGTGTTCGGTTCTAGTTACATAATAGGTCAATAAGCTTGTCTTCTTCGCGATACATTTTCCAGGTTTCAAGCCTCGGTAACTGATCGCATATAAGCCGGCTGGAGCGGTGTCACCATTTTCACATGGTGTTGTCATCTAGTTTTGTGGATACGTGTTCGGTTCTAGTTACATAATAGGTCAATAAGCTTGTCTTCTTCGCGATACATTTTCCAGGTTTCAAGCCTCGCTAATTGTTCGCTTATAAGCCGGCTGGAGCAGTATCACCATTTTCACATGGTGTTGTCATCTAATTTTGTGGATCCGTGTTCGGTTCTAGTTATATAACAGGTCAATAAGCTTGTCTTCTTCGCGATACATTTTCCAGGTTTCAAGCCTCGGTAACTGATCGCATATAAGCCGACTGGAGCAGTGTCACCATTTACACATGGTGTTGTCATCTAATTTTGTGGATCCGTGTTCGGTTCTAGTTAAATAATAGATCAATAAGCTTGTCTTCTTCGTGATACATTTTCCAGGTTTCAAGCCTCGGTAACTGATCGCATATAAGCCGGCTGGAGCAGTGTCACCATTTATACATGGTGTTGTCATCTAATTTTGTGGATCCGTGTTCGGTTCTAGTTACATAATAGGTCAATAAGCTTGTCTTCTTCGCGATACATTTTCCAGGTGTCAAGCCTCGGTAACTGATCGCATATAAGCCGGCTGGAGCGGTGTCAACATTTTCACATGGTGTTGTCATCTAATTTTGTGGATCCGTGTTCGGTTCTAGTTATATAACAGGTCAATAAGCTTGTCTTTTTCGTGATACATTTTCCAGGTTTCAAGCCTCGGTAACTGATCGCATATAAGCCGGCTGGAGCAGTCTCACCATTTTCACATGGTGTTGTCATCTAATTTTGTGGATCCGTGTTCGGTTCTAGTTACATAATAGGTCAATAAGCTTGTCTTCTTCGCGATACATTTTCAAGGTTTCAAGCCTCGGTAACTGATCGCATATAAGCCGGCTGGAGCAGTGTCAGTATTTTCACATGGTGTTGTCATCTAATGTTGTGGATCCGTGTTCGGTTCTAGTTACATAATAGGTCAATAAGCTTGTCTTCTTCGCGATACATTTTCCAGGTTTCAAGCCTCGGTAACTGATCGCATATAAGCCGGCTGGAGCGGTGTCAACTTTTTCACATGGTGTTGTCATCTAATTTTGTGGATCCGTGTTCGGTTCTAGTTATATAACAGGTCAATAAGCTTGTCTTCTTCGTGATACATTTTCCAGGTTTCAAGCCTCTGTAACTGATCGCATATAAGCCGGCTGGAGCAGTGTCACCATTTTCACATGGTGTTGTCATCTAATTTTGTGGATCCGTGTTCGGTTCTAGTTACATAATAGGTCAATAAGCTTGTCTTCTTCGTGATACATTTTCCAGGTTTCAAGCCTCGGTAACTGATCGCATATAAGCCGGCTGGAGCAGTGTCACGATTTTCACATGGTGTTGTCATCGAATTTTGTGGATCCGTGTTCGGTTCTAGTTACATAATAGGTCAATAAGCTTGTCTTCTTCGCGATACATTTTCCAGGTTTCAAGCCTCGGTAACTGATCGCATATAAGCCGGCTGGAGCAGTGTCACCATTTACACATGGTGTTGTCATCTAATTGTGTGGATCCGTGTTCGGTTCTAGTTACATAATAGGTCAATAAGCTTGTCTTCTTCGCGATACATTTTCCAGGTTTCAAGCCCCGGTAACTGATCGCATATAAGCCGGCTGGAGCGGTGTCACCATTTTCACATGGTGTTGTCATCTAATTTTGTGGATCCGTGTTCGGTTCTAGTTACATAATAGGTCAATAAGCTTGTCTTCTTCGTGATACATTTTCCAGGTTTCAAGCCTCGGTAACTGATCGCATATAAGCCGGCTGGAGCAGTGTCACCATTTTCACATGGTGTTGTCATCTAATTTTGTGGATCCGTGTTCGGTTCTAGTTACATAATAGGTCAATAAGCTTGTCTTCTTCGCGATACATTTTCCAGGTATCAAGCCTCGGTAACTGTTCGCATATAAGCCGGCTGGAGCAGTGTCACGATTTTCACATGGTGTTGTCATCTAATTTTGTGGATCCGTGTTCGGTTCTAATTACATAATAGGTCAATAAGCTTGTCTTCTTCGTGATACATTTTCCAGGTTTCAAGCCTCGGTAACTGATCGCATATAAGCCGGCTGGAGCAGTGTCACCATTTTCACATGGTGTTGTCATCTAATTTTGTGGATCCGTGTTCGGTTCTAGTTACATAATAGGTCAATAAGCTTGTCTTCTTCGCGATACATTTTCCAGGTATCAAGCCTCGGTAACTGTTCGCATATCAGCCGGCTGGAGCAGTGTCACGATTTTCACATGGTGTTGTCATCTAATTTTGTGGATCCGTGTTCGGTTCTAGTTACATAATAAAAGGTCAATAAGCTTGTCTTCTTCGCGATACATTTTCCAGGTTTCAAGCCTCGGTAACTTATCGCATATAAGCCGGCTGGAGCGGTGTCAACATTTTCACATGGTGTTGTCATCTAATTGTGTGGATCCGTGTTCGCTTCTAGTTACATAATAGGTCAATAAGCTTGTCTTCTTCGTGATACATTTTCCAGGTTTCAAGCCTCGGTAAGTGATCGCATATAAGCCGGCTGGAGCAGTGTCAGATTTACACATGGTGTTGTCATCTAATTGTGTGGATCCGTGTTCGGTTCTAGTTACATAATAGGTCAATAAGCTTGACTTCTTCGCGATACATTTTCCAGGTTTCAAGCCCCGGTAACTGATCGCATATAAGCCGGCTGGAGCAGTGTCACCATTTTCACATGGTGTTGTCATCTAATTTTGTGGATCCGTGTTCGGTTCTAGTTACATAATAGGTCAATAAGCTTGTCTTCTTCGTGATACATTTTCCAGGTTTCAAGCCTCGGTAACTGATCGCATAAAAACCGTTGGAGCAGTGTCACCATTTTCACATGGTGTTGTCATCTAAATTTGAGGATCCGTGTTCGGTTCTAGTTACATAATAGGTCAATAAGCTTGTCTTCTTCGCGATACATTTTCCAGGTTTCAAGCCTCGGTAACTGATCGCATATAAGCCGGCTGGAGCAGTGTCAGTATTTTCACATGGTGTTGTAACTCTAATGTTGTGGATCCGTGTTCGGTTCTATGGATTACACTCAATTGGTCAATAAGCTTGTCTTCTTACATGATACATTTCCAGGTTTCAAGCCTCGGTAACCCCAAGTCGCATATAAGCCGGCTGGAGCGGTGTCACCATTTTCACATGGTGTTGTCATCTAATTTTGTGGTCCGTGTTCAATTCTAGGTGCCACCAATGAGTCAATAAGCTTGTCTTCTTCGCGATACATTTTTCCAGGTTTCAAGCCTCGGCAACTGATCGCATATAAGCCGGCTGGAGCAGTGTCAGTATTTTCACATGGTGTTGTCATGTTAATTTTGTGGATCCGTGTTCGGTTCTAGTTACATAATAGGTCAATAAGCTTGTCTTCTTTAAGTACATTTTCAGGTTTCAAGCCTCGGTAACTGATCGCATATAAGCCGGCTGGAGCAGTGTCACCATTTTTCACATTGTGTTGTCATCTAGTGGCGGATCCGTGTTCGGTTCTGGATTATATAACAGAGTCAATAAGCTTGTCTTCTTCGTGATACATTTTCCAGTTTCAAGCCTCTGCCTTTGATCGCATATAAGCCGGCTGGAGCAGTGTCACCATTTTCACATGGTGTTGTCGTCTAATTTATGGATCGTGTTCGGTTCTAGTTACATAATAGGTGTCATTGTCTTCTTCGCGATACATTTTCAGGTTTCAAGCCTCGGTAACTGATCGCATATAAGCCGGCTGGAGCAGTGTCATCATTTTCACATGGTGTTGTCATCTAATTGTGTGGATCCGTGTTCGGTTCTAGTTACATAATAAGGTCAATAAGCTTGTCTTCTTCACCGATACATATTCCAGGTTTTCCAAGCCTCAGGTAACTGATCGCATATAAAGCCAACCTAGGAGCGGTGTCTATTTTCACATGGTGTTGTCCATTAAACCTAATTGTGTGGAATCCGTGTTCGGTTCTATTTACATAATAGGTCAATAAGCTTGTCTTCTTCGCGATATATTTTCCAGGTTTCAAGCCTCAATGAACTTCAGTCGCATATAAACTAGGCTCGAGCCAGTTGTCGAGTATTTTCACATGGTGTTGTCATCTAATTTTTGTGGATCCGTGTTCGGTTCTAGTTACATAATAGGTCAATAAGCTTGTCTTCTTCGCGATACATTTTCAGGGTTTCAAGCCTCGGTAACAATTTGTTCGCATATAAACCGGCTGGAGCAGTGTCACGATTTTCACATGGTGTTGTCATCTAATTTTGTGGATCCGTGTTCGGTTCTAGTTACATAATTGGTCAATAAGCTTGTCTTCGCGATACATTTTCCAGGTTTCAAGCCTCGGTAACTTATCGCATATAAGCCGGCTGGAGCGGTGTCAACATTTTCACATGGTGTTGTCATCTAATTGTGTGGATCCGTGTTCGCTTCTAGTTACATAATAGGTCAATAAGCTTGTCTTCTTCGTGATACATTTTCCAGGTTTCAAGCCTCGGTAAGTGATCGCATATAAGCCGGCTGGAGCAGTGTCACCATTTACACATGGTGTTGTCATCTAATTGTGTGGATCCGTGTTCGGTTCTAGTTACATAATAGGTCAATAAGCTTGTCTTCTTCGCGATACATTTTCCAGGTTTCAAGCCCCGGTAACTGATCGCATATAAGCCGGCTGGAGCAGTGTCAACATTTTCACATGGTGTTGTCATCTAATTTTGTGGATCCGTGTTCGGTTCTAGTTACATAATAGGTCAATAAGCTTGTCTTCTTCGTGATACATTTTCCAGGTTTCAAGCCTCGGTAACTGATCGCATAAAAACCGTTGGAGCAGTGTCACCATTTTCACATGGTGTTGTCATCTAATTTTGTGGATCCGTGTTCGGTTCTAGTTACATAATAGGTCAATAAGCTTGTCTTCTTCGCGATACATTTTCCAGGTTTCAAGCCTCGGTAACTGATCGCATATAAGCCGGCTGGAGCGGTGTCAACATTTTCACATGGTGTTGTCATCTAATTTTGTGGATCCGTGTTCGGTTCTAGTTATATAACAGGTCAATAAGCTTGTCTTCTTCGTGATACATTTTCCAGGTTTCAAGCCTCTGTAACTGATCGCATATAAGCCGGCTGGAGCAGTGTCACCATTTTCACATGGTGTTGTCATCTAATTTTGTGGATCCGTGTTCGGTTCTAGTTACATAATAGGTCAATAAGCTTGTCTTCTTCGCGATACATTTTCAAGGTTTCAAGCCTCGGTAACTGATCGCATATAAGCCGGCTGGAGCAGTGTCAGTATTTTCACATGGTGTTGTCATCTAATGTTGTGGATCCGTGTTCGGTTCTAGTTACATAATTGGTCAATAAGCTTGTCTTCTTCGCGATACATTTTCCAGGTTTCAAGCCTCGGTAACTGATCGCATATAAGCCGGCTGGAGCGGTGTCACCATTTTCACATGGTGTTGTCATCTAATTTTGTGGATCCGTGTTCGGTTCTAGTTACATAATAGGTCAATAAGCTTGTCTTCTTCGCGATACATTTTCCAGGTTTCAAGCCTCGGTAACTGATCGCATATAAGCCGGCTGGAGCAGTGTCACCATTTTCACATTGTGTTGTCATCTAATTTTGTGGATACGTGTTCGGTTCTAGTTACATAATAGGTCAATAATCTTATCGTCTTCGCGATATATTTTCCAGGTTTCAAGCCTCGGTAACTGATCGCATATAAGCCGGCTGGAGCGGTGTCAACTTTTTCACATGGTGTTGTCATCTAATTTTGTGGATCCGTGTTCGGTTCTAGTTATATAACAGGTCAATAAGCTTGTCTTCTTCGTGATACATTTTCCAGGTTTCAAGCCTCTGTAACTGATCGCATATAAGCCGGCTGGAGCAGTGTCACCATTTTCACATGGTGTTGTCATCTAATTTTGTGGATCCGTGTTCGGTTCTAGTTACATAATAGGTCAATAAGCTTGTCTTCTTCGCGATACATTTTCCAGGTTTCAAGCCTCGGTAATTGTTCGCATATAAGCCGGCTGGAGCAGTGTCACCATTTTCACATGGTGTTGTCATCTAATTTTGTGGATCCATGTTCGGTTCTAGTTACATAATAGGTCAATAAGCTTGTCTTCTTCGCGATACATTTTCCAGGTTTCAAGCCTCGGTAACTGATCGCATATAAGCCGGCTGGAGCAGTGTCACCATTTTCACATGGTGTTGTCATCTAATTGTGTGGATCCGTGTTCGGTTCTAGTTACATAATAGGTCAATAAGCTTGTCTTCTTCGCGATACATTTTCCAAGTATCGCGATCATTTAATAGAACTCGTCCGAACCTAATAACCCCGATTTGCTTATTTTGATTGTATTCCACATCTGAATCACTACAGAAGGCACGCCGACCATAATGAGTTACATTTGAAATAATCTGGTCATGTACAAAAACAGATATCCCCCCCCTTATTTTAACTTAAATTTTAATTACTTTATATTTTCATCATTTACACTGATCCTCAAGGACACACGACTCAGTGGGTATGGAACCACCGTTGGTTGGTTCCAGTGGCTTGACTCAAAGAGTTTTGAGGTTCAATACCTGGCTACAGCATAGGCGAAAAAATAACTTAGAGAGTTGAGTTAAAGGGAAATAACTACGTATAATCCGGAATTGGAATCACATATGAAATATGAATGATATACACCTGCGACCGAAATAAAAGGTTCGGTACAAAATTTCTAGCGCCTGAAGAAGCCAAGAGCGTAGAACGGTAGAAACGTCGTAAACATGACAGTAAAGATAAAGACAACAGTCCGAACAGTAAATACTACTTCATCACGGAAGTATAGATAAGTACTTTATCTTTTATATTCCAAATGTAGCCTAAAATATATGGATTAAGATTATTTTCTGAGACAGAGCATAAAATGGCCCTAAAAATTGTATACTTTTTTTTTTAATCATGTCACCCCAAGCAAGGCATTCCACTGCCACTATAGCGCAGGGGGTTACACAGGGCGATAGACGAGTTAAGATGTACATAGGGGGAGAGTTGGAGAGAATGGGAGGGTTAGTGTGTTAGGAGGTGCCTATTGACCTTACATTTAAACTCCTGGAGGTTATAGCCGTCGGGGAAGCAAGCATGCGGAAGGGAATTCCACAGGCGGGAAGTGCGAGAAAAGAAGCTGTTGGAGTAGAAATTGCGGTTATATTTAATCGGTTTCACTGTAAAAGGGTGGGATCTAGTTGCCAATCTAGTATCTCGTGCAAACTCCCACCTAGAGGGCACCAGTGATTTAAGTTCATCAGAGCAGAAGCCATGAAAGTATTTATAGTAGAGGAACAGGGAAGCCACATCACGCCGGTGAGAGAGTGATTGCAGGCGGTCAGCTAAGTCGGTATCAATCACGTTGAACCTTTTTTCTTCCGAGGGCCAAGGCCAGTGTCATGTTGCAGGGATTATTTGGGTTTTGTCTTACAATGCGAGTTTTGAACCTTTATGATTATTGCCTTACGTCGTGAATAAGGGGGTCAAGCAGATCCACATTGGTGCAGCTTCGTCACTTTCATATGGACTTGCTATCTCATCCTGGAGATTTTTTGAAGCTGTTCTGATGGAATAGGTCAATTAGCTTGTCCTCTTGCTGATTCATTTTCCAAATCATAGAACCATCACAGGTACAGTTCTATAATGCAGTAACAATAAATGTCTATCAAATGAAGTCGTCTACGTGAAATGATCTGAAAGTCTAACATTTAACCAAACACCTTAAAATTACAAGTACTTGTACCAAGACAAATTCCATAGTACTGGACTATTAAATGTAAATAATGAAAGTCCTATTTGTGAATTTAAGGTATTTGATAGGCTAATGTCTATCCAGATGCCATAGACAATCAATATTTGCACCTAGTCTAACTCCACAGTGCTTGAATATTAAATTTAAATGAATGACGCTTTATAAGTGAAATTGAGGCATCTGGTAGGCTAATGTTTACCCAGCCATAGACGATCAGTATTTGTATCTAGGCTAACTCCATGATGCAAGAATAATAAATCTAAATAAACATTCATATTCTTTGTTGAAACACGTCACTAAGAGATTAGGCAGATCCACGCTTTAGCAGTTCATCCACCTTCACATGATCTTACAATCTAAGATCCTGAGGATCGTTTTGAAGCTGTTTAGGTTTTGCCTTAAGGAGGAGCTGATAAACATTTGTCTTCCCCATACATCGATACTGAATTGTTTTTGGAGACACGATGGATCAGTTGATCTGGTCATCTAGACTTTATTAAGCTGTTGTCATGAAATAGGTCAATAAACTTACCATCTCTTTGATTTATTTTCCAGGTTTCACAAATCTATAATAGGGATAACCAAGAACGTATAAAACTTGATCTTGGTGTCGCTTCTTATCCTGGTTGCATTCAACACCTGCATGAATCAGTCAAAAGCCGCCACGGCCTTTGCCACTCCTGTTTCCGTGTCTTTCATTCTTAGGTCAATAAGTTTGTCATTTTCCAGATTTGTTTTCTGGGTCTCACAATCATATTATACGACAAGAACAACCATCGTCTCATAAAGCATTCTGCATATCCTGGAGACATTCTACACCCGCGTTAATCGACTGGCTCTTGACGCTCTAGTCTTTCATATGACCACTTTGAGATATGCTTAGTCCACTAGGACAGCTTACCTATCAAGTTCCCGCAAGAGATTGTATGTTTCCACTGAAGTAACGCGATGTCAAGTTATCTGGGACGTAAAAGTATTTACAACAATTTCAAACTGAACATTCTATCCTAGTTCCACGTACTATGCCTCTTCCATACATCAGGGTTAGTTATCTCCCTTTAACTCAACTTAAGTTTTTTGTTTACCTCTGCTGTAGCCAGGTATTGAAACCACAACTCATATGGTAAAGTCACTGGATCCAACCAACGCTTATATCTACTCAGTCATGTGAACGAAATAAAGAGTTAAGTTCGAAATTTTAGTCACATGAAGAAGGACGAGCATACAACGGAAGAATCTTCTTAAACATGGCAACAAAGATGATGACAACATTCCGATAAATGTAAATTGTGTAAATAATTACAATACCTCATCTCAGAAATATACACAGATCTTGAAGAAGGCTGAAGCGTGGAACTGTCGAAAAATTGTAATTATGGAAACAAAGATGACGACAACAGTCCGAACAGTGTAAATAGTGTGAATAATTACAATACCTCATTTCAGAAATATAGATGAATTCTGAAGAAGGCTGAAATATAAAACTGCCGAAATGTCGTAATTATGGAAACAAAGATGACGACAACAGTCCGAACAGTATAAATAGTGTGAATAATTACAATACCTCATTTCAGAAATATAGACAAATCCTGAAGATGGCTGAAACGTAAAACTGCTGAAACGTCGTAATTATAGAAAAAAGATAACGACAACAGTCCGAACAGTGTAAATAGTGTGAATGATCACAATAACGTATCTCCGAAATATAGACATTTCCTGAATAAGGCTAAAGCGTACAAATGCCAAAACGTCGTAAATATGGCAACAAAGATTATTAATGCTGTCGATAAAATTTGGCGTTTTTAATGTTTTATAATAGTTAATTAACTTAATATTTTTTTCAGCATGAGTGATGTATGTTTTATAATATTTCCTAGGGAAAATCAATCATTTTTGCAATTTCTGTGGCTGTGTTTTCGATAAAATATATAAATATTATTGCTATTATCCCTCTGAACCGTCTTATTATTGGTTAGAAAGAAACACATTCACAAATATACCAAAGATCACCACTAGTTTATCAAGATGGTTGAGCCCACATCGTTCATGTCAATTTATAAGGAAACTATATGCAATAAAAAGTTCGTTTTAGTCATATTTAACGAAACATGTATTAGAGATGAACTGTTGCTCAAATACATAACTACCATATACTACAATTTGATGTAACGTCTGATGTATAGGAAATTAAGAAAATAGATTATCATTAACAGTAGAAATGAGGACAACAGACACTGCACGTTGATCACAGCTCAATGGTCAGGGAGAAAGAAACGCGTAATTCGTGTAGCACTGGGTTGAATAGCACGATAGATTGGGTTCTATAGCCTTGGTTGGTAACTAGTCTACCGTAGAAGTTACTTGTAACCTACGGCGGAAAAATCCTCTGCCTAGTCAATCATGGATCGATAGAGACATGATCGCCCAAGGTGTATCACGTAAGGCACTTAACTAATACGCATTTAAACTATGTTTCTTAAACCCAGTACACTGTCAAAATATCCTGTCTTTTTAAGGAAGGAGTTAACTTTTATAAAATGGATGCCCACGTTCCATGAGCCTATTTTTCTTTTTACTCTAGTTATACCTATATTTTTTATTGTCGTGTCTAACTAACCCAGCTGTGCGTATCGTTTCGTTTTCATATTGAGAACCTCGCTGTCGACACATAATTTTGGACCTATGGTAGCATAACCTCATCCAATATTTATAGACAAGAGTTATTATGCATAAATTGAATTGATTTAATGCAGCGAACATACATCCTTTCCAGACATGCAACAGCTCACAATGATAGACCCTTGTCTAACCTTTGTTTGTTGAATCTTTGCCAATGTGAGTGGCTCTTTTCCCATTAAATAATCAAGGAATTGTTTCGTCTATTTCTGTTTTAGTTCATTTAGTTTATTGATTCCATTGTAGGCTCTATTCCTGTTTCTGCGGAACTGTCTGGCCAAAAATACATGTCCAACTTAATTCTCTTACCTTTTTACTGTTTTTATGTACGGTTCAACTTTTGAAGAAAACGAGCCAGCTAATGAATGACCCCCGACCTTTATATCAAAATAAAAATACTCGGCGAAACAAAGACACCAGTTGTGATTATGCTGGATGTCAAAATGAAGCCGTAAAAATTATCTTGGCTTCTCTGATCTGATCGGTTAAACTTTTGCGGTTTTTTTTAAAAAAAGTTTTTTAATCAGCTTTTTCTTTTTCATTTATGTTGTGGATCTTCGTCGTTAATTTGTTGGGGAGCTGTGACGAAACTTCGTCGCAAAGTGTAGTGACCGGTTTGTGCCGGAAGTAAGACAGGAAACATGAAGTTAGGTTCAAAACAATGTTTTAGTATAACAAAGAAACAATATATCCAAAAGAAGTGTTAATATTAAGTATTGTATAAATAACTCCGAAGGTATTGTCACGCTTAGTCGTCTTCTTCTTCTTCTTTTATGTACCTTGTCCTTTCAGGACGTGGGCGATCATGGCCTGTCACGTCTTCCTATCCCTAGTGGCTCTTAACACGCTTTCTCCTGTTCTGTCATTCACCTGCTCAGGATCTTCAAATATGTTATCTGCTGCTTTCCTCTGTCTCTTTTTCCCTCTATCTGACCTGTTAGTATCAGGTTCTCCAAGCCCTTCTTCCTCATTACATGTCCCAGGATCTTCAGTTGTCTCTTCCTGATGCTCAATATTAATTTCCTTTTCGTTTCCATTCTTTTCAACATTTCGTCATTGCTCACAGGCTCGGTCCAGGATATCCGCAGCATCCTTCTGTAGAACCACATTTTAGCTGCTTCAAGTTTTCCCTTCATCTTTGTTAATATTGTCCAACATTCACAGCTATATTGAAGAACTGACATCACTTAGCAATTCAGTACTCTCTTCTTTGTTTCTATTGAAAGTTTCCTGTTTCTTAATACTTTACTCAGCTTCTGGAACGCGTCTTTCGTCATGCCAATTCGCCTTTGGATCTCTGTGTCGCACTTTCCATCTTCAGTTAGAACACTTCCCAGATATTTAAATTTTCGTACCTGCTTGATTTTAACATCACCCACCTGTATTTGGCACTTTGGGATGCTCTTTTTGCTGATGACCATGCATTCGGTTTTCTTGCTGTACTTGATTGCTAGTAATTGCTCGTAATTGCTCTTGTTAACTGCTTCGTTACTGCTTGTAACTGGTAATGTTGACTGCTCGTAAACTGCACTGCTCCTTACAAGTTATGCAATTATGCAAGAGGAAGAGGTCATTTCTCGTAGTAGGGTACCCTAACAATTTAAAAAGCGAACAAGTTTCTTAAAGTTCATTCATTACAAGGACTAAGAGCAACTCAAGCCAGGGGATTACTGTTAAAACAATAATTATAAATAAGATGCGTGATATGTGTGAAAGAATAGATAGTGAGAAGTAAATATTTTCAGTATAAGGAGGATATATAACGATTAGAGTAGAAGGATGGGAAGATAACGAGAATAAAATATGGTAGAATACGATTGTCCCTACACTTTGTGAAAAATCAATTCACTCGGAGGAAGGCGATAAGGCTACTAAGACGCAAGGAGTTACTGGAACTGAAAGAGACTCTAGAAGAAACCAAATATCCAATCCTGAACAGGGAACCAAAGATAAACCTTTATTTCTGTTCAAAGTTTAAGTGTGTAGCGTTCAGAGAAGTAACCACACGGAAGTCTGTTCGGCAAAATAAAAGTTCTTTGATAAAAGCTGTATGAGTATGTAGTAAACAAAATAAAATCTAGATTTATAAATTCAAATACTAAGTGGTCCGGCGCATGACGGGAAACTGCAGGGAACCACCTCTTAATTGCTGTTGTTCTCAGGTCGACCCTGACCCGGAGTGGTAACAGCTGTTAGGGTCCAAGCTATGGGCAAATAGTTAACCCCAAAACTGGGGTCAAAACACCAGGAAAGTATGAAAATAGACTTTTATAAAATATATACATAAAAATAGACTTTTATAGAAAAATATACAATTTTGAAGGAAAAATATTACCGACAATACATTTTTGAAGAAAAAAATTATTCTCATGAAAACATTTTTAATACAAAACTAGAAGACATTTTCAGTTTTCTAAAATAAAAAATAAAAATGTTTATTAAAATCTGACTAAATCAACCTTCTTACTATAACTGAACATTAAAATATCTTAAAACCCCACACTTTTGGCATTAAATAACCCACGGAGGTGTTGATATGCCTTTAAACAAGACTCAAACTCAAACTCAAATGTTATGAACTCACTTATTGATTTTGTTAGAAAAAAACAAATTTTCTCGAATTTAAAAACTTTGCTTAACACACACAAAACTCGTGAAATTTTACATCTCAATGCAAAATGTTTTTCGGCCAATAGAAAACGAGGAAACAAAAATATTCAAATAATCTTTAATTATCAGAAACAAATTCTTTTTACGGACCCTTTTCGCAAGACTGGAAAGGACAGAATCATATCCGGGAGTGAATTCCCAAATGACCTTTCCGACCTCCACAAGCAAAATAAAAGACGAAGCAAGCTCGACCGTCACCAGAGAGAAAGAAGATGAGCGTAATTAACACGCCTCTCGGCAAACGTCAAGCAATCGTTATTATTGTCTCTATCTTTCTATCTCACCTCTTTCTCTGTCACTTCTGTCTCTCTCACCTCCTTCCTTTTCCCCATTCACACTGAGCCATAATTCAAAGACACTCTACCAAAAATAAACGCTCATATACATACATACATACATACAAACATACACACATTCCTGCCTACGTACACATAAACTCACTTTTGCAACTCACTACTATGAACTCTTGATACCCTTAATCTTTTAATAATGTTTCTCATTGAACATTAACTTTTACCAATTCATGTTATTCTGTTCTATTAATAACTTTTCGTTTAAACATACGAAAGGTATACTTTTATTCTTCCACACATTCCAATCTCCAACGTTCTGATGATAACGAATAATCCTAAGTTTTAGGGAGATCGATTATATTTGACACAATGGCAATTCAAAAAACATTTATCATCTCCCTATGTCTATACTGTTAAACCCCGACGTCCAAAGAACACGCACCCTACTTCTACAAGTATACCTTTCTCTTCACATTTCGAGTACAGGGGGAATGACGGTGATTCAACTCCCTGGACATAACTGAACTGGTGAAACGCATTTGAATATTTGACATGAAATAGCGATAGATTAGCTATCGGCTTTCACTTTTGGGTCTGCATGAAAGACGTTACAGGGATAGAATTTCATCTCTCACTAGAGTTAGTAAACGATTTTGCATTCTGTTAATGCTCGTGAGATGTGGATAGCCCTGAAGAAAAAGGCCAAATCAAAGATAAATTACTACTCAAGTTCTGCTCTCTTTACTATATATATATATATATATATATATATATATATATATATATATATCATAGTTTACTACAACACAAGAGCCTTTGTGTTTTGGTACTCTCTTATTAGCACCTCATTGATGGTTTATTTAATATCGACGAGATTTTTACAATAGATTTTAAGAATAAAATATATATTTATAAATAAGTTTTTAGATCAGCTTTCTTTGAAGTATTTTTGATATACCGAAAAAGAAATCAACCAAAAAGTCAGAAAGCCTTTTTATACAGTTGATAGGTTAAATATTTCTGAACGAGTTTGGTGCCGTAAATGTCAACCATAGAAAATTCTCGATATGACAACGTTACTTAAGATGACTCAAGTTTTAGGTTAATGTTTTGGTTCTGTAACAACTGGCGGTGTTAGGGAAAACTATTCCTATCTTAGCCTTCACGAAAAGTATTATAACTGATCCATACGTCGAGGTGCGTAATATCTATTAATTATGCACCCGAATTTTTTTTAATGAATGATTCAGAGTATATTTCACCATTGCCTTAACTCAAATTCGAGAACCTAGATTTTCAGATGCTTGCTTAATTAATAACTGAGAACCAGCTGTGGTCTATATATGATTCCAGGTTCACGATGTGACAATACTGACTTTTCAAGTCTCATCTCAACTAATACAAATGAACAGTGTTTCACTGACAATAAGTTTAACGAACCAAAAAAGAAAGATATTTTCAGTTCTGAAAAATTCCAACGTAAAAAAAAAATGAATAAACAAAAGGACTTTCTAAAAACAAATGTAAAAGCTCCCGCAGGTCCACGATTTTACTGTCATTGTACATTGCGTAATTACAAAAAAAAAAAAACAAAAAAAAACAAAAAGCAAAAAATAAAAAAAAATCTATAAAAGCAGCCATTACCAAAAAAAAAAAAAAGAATAATCCGTCAAACATTTAAATTATTTTCTTTTCTCCACAAAAAATACACATTAAGAATGTGTGATTTTAAGTTCTTATAACAAAACCAAATAAAACAATTTACATATCTAGGAAGTTATTTAACAACAAAAAAGTATGAAGAACTGAAATCTGAATGCGAATCGGGAAATCAAATTATGTCTTAAAAAGTTAAGCAAAAATTAATTAACAAAGAAAAGAGTACTGACCTGTTATATAATATCAGTTCTCTGATATGTTAGTGAATACTGGATAATCTCCTCAAAGGTGAAAAAGAGATTAAAGCAACAGAAATACAGAAAGGAGTGCGTAACTGTTATGTAATATCAGTCCTCTTATATGACAGTGAATGCTGGACAATCTTCTCAAAGCTGAAAAGAGACTAAAAAGAAACAGAAACAAAGCAAAGTGTACTGAACTGTTATGCAATATCAGTCTTCCTATATGGCAGTGAATGTTGGACAATCTCCGCAAAGATGAAGAAGTTACTTGAAGCAATAAAAATTTGATTTTAAAGAAGAATAT
This sequence comes from Ascarosepion bandense, assembly GCA_037127315.1. Lineage (NCBI taxonomy): Eukaryota > Metazoa > Mollusca > Cephalopoda > Sepiida > Sepiidae > Ascarosepion > Ascarosepion bandense. The sequence goes on from JBBBDQ010002325.1 coordinate 461,545, forward strand.
TGGCAATACTATGGACCGAATATATTAGAAATATCAAAGCTTCAAGGACGTTCAAACAGGTAGGACGCTTATGTTTAGCATCAAAAAGAGAGACAAGTGAAATTTCTGCAGTACATAATTGCTGATTAGCAAATCTGGGACTCAGAAGGTAGTTTGAATGCAATATAAACAAAGGAGAACAACTCCTAACCTATCAAGCGAGATTGAATAAATGGACGATGAAACAGCATATATAAGACATAACGAAAATACAAATTTTTAATTTAACAGTTAAAAAGACTTCAAATGATGAGACAAATCGTTGGATTGTCTTGTCGAGATTAAATTCTATACAAAGTTGCCGTGTTTTGCAGATATACGTCTTGAAACTGCTAGGGTTTAATAACAGGGTACACTTGCTTTTATAACTTTGCTTATCACCCACTGTTTCTGAAGTAAAATGTTGTTTTACGGCTACCAACTCTCTCCTAGAAATATATATTGAGTAGGATCAAACGTTCGTAGTTCTTTTAAAAATGAATTAAAAGCACAATACTTAGATATTTTTCACGTATTCAACAACATATATATATATATATCATGTTTTCCATTCCCTTTCAGCATCTCTGATGCAGTTTCATGACTCCTAGAACATGGTGACCTTATCGGTGATGTAATGATCTTAGTGGCTTTCACAGGCTTACAAAGAATTGTTCTTCTCATTAAGATAATATTCTAAGGATTTAAATAAGTGCTATGCTTAAAGTGCTTGTTCAGGTGAGTACAGAAGTTGGGATAGGTTATCGCAGTCAAGCTGCACCGACAAAAAGAAAGGATTCAAGTCATTTTCTGATGGAAAACGATAGCCTTTGCAATTGGCCAGTTCAGGACTCGTTTCATCGATTTATCGTCTTTTTCAATCCGATTCGGAACTACAATTGTGTATTCAGTGTCTGATTTTGCGGAAGAAAACAATTATTACATGGAAAAATGCTCTCATGAAAAGTAATATTCTAAGATTATATTAAACCTTGAAAAGAACATTGTAAGTGAATAAAACTGTGAAAATAAAGGACAGGATATTCTATTATATGGATGTGCGTCGTGGTGCATTGGATATCGGCTCGGAACGAGAAATCGAGCAAGCCGAGTTCGAATTCCAGCTAAATTCATTGCTTCCACTTACGCGCAAATACCCTTGGGAAAGGTATTAATCGTCTATTCCTTCCAGTTATGGGTTAAATAACAGGACAGATTGTGTTCTATAGCCTTGGTCGGCAACCAGTCTACCGCAGAAATCTATGTCAATAAATCAAAAAACATGCTTGTATTGCTAATCAGTATTTCATTGATTCATTCATTTTCTACGGCTTATCAACCCTTTGCAGGTTATTCTAAAGTGAGAAAATATTTTTAGATTTTAAGATTTAGGAGAGGTGATAATAATGATTCAGGGATAGAAAACTTACTAATTAACTCATAGATGGGGGACAGGAGAAGAGATGAATTTATACCTAATTTCAAATAAACACGAAATTATAATGTAGAGAGAAAGTGGGAGATTAATTCTATATTATAATAAATATATAAACTGAAACCTCACTTTGTGGATTTTGTTATTAGTCAGTATTTCATTGATCGATTTCTTTTCTACAGCTTATCAACAGACAAAAAATATTGTGTATATTAATCGAGGGATCAATTTTATATTACAACAAATATAAAAACTGATCACTCACTTTGAGGCCACGATAGCTTCTACACATTTATATTCCAAAGAATGTAAATATATCTACAAGACATGCCCGGAAAACATATCTCTCATGGGACGAGAACAATCTACCTCAGTGATCAAAATAAATGGTTTGGTTAAAAATTCCTAGAACCTGAAGAAGGCTGGAGCATACAACGGCCAAAATATCTTAAAAGTGGCAATAAAGATAAGGACTAGTCCGAACAACGTAAATAATGGAAATACTACCTCATCTCAGAAATATATATATAAAGCCTGTTATCGGGCCAGGCCGCACAAATAATTCAGCATCTTACAATTGACGATGGGAATTATGATATAGCTATTGATTTGTTAAATGAAGAAATTTTAGTCAGACAATTCATTATTAATTAAATATTCATGTCGATCAATGAGCGAACCCCCTGTGTATAATTCCGAGTTAGTATCTTGTAAACATTACATCATCCAGGTAAAGGCAGACGTACCTGAATTAATGAATGCCTTTAATCATTATTTTCTTTTAGAGGAATTTTCACTTGGCAGCAGACAATAAAATTTTATCATTTACTAAATTTCCAGGTATTAAAAAATCATTCATGTAATAGGTACAAATTATTTTACTACAGGAAAAGTTTATGAATCTATTGAGACAATAAAAACATTACACTTTACAAAAGCAAAAATATCTAGGAATAGTATTAGTAACAGATTGAAAGCAAAAGAGTTTAATACCGATCAAATCTAACTACACGCTAGAAAATTTGAGTACTACTAGTACTAGTACTAAAATGTTATCACAAGTGTAATTTTCGCAGAACAGATGAGCACTACAAGTTATTGTAAACGTTGCTCTTCTTTAAATGCTAAGTTAGAGAGGTGGAAATAATGTTTTGTGTATGTTGGGACGCCCGCGCCTATTCGGCTATAATGGACTATGTAAAGTAATGGTAGCATCTACGTAGGTAGAGTGTGCCGAGCAGCCGTACTCTCTACGACACTGTCGGCCCTCTGTCTTCGGGTGGAGGGCGCTCTCTGCTTCCGAGCAGAGAGCTATAGCCCAGTCGTGGTTCCGCCGAAGGGTAGAGGCACGACTGGGCAAAGGTAAACAGACATTTTTTGGCCGGGCCATATGGCCCGGAAATCCCAGTTATAACTGACCATGTGTCACATGTTGCCCTTACTGGGAGGGACAACTAAATATAGAGTGTGCCGAGCAGCCGATCGACAAGTCAGTCGTAGACTTCCGGTGACGACCCGGAAGTACCCATTGCTCATACTACGTCTTACGACGGTTGAGACGATTAACCCTTAAATCTTGTATTGGATACTAATAACCTTTGTAAATACTATTTTCACGGAATACAACAATTAACCTATTCCTGTTGTTGAGTTATTTATTCTTACTCACGATATAACAGTGTATTAGCCCTAATAATAAGTATCTTTAATGCGTGGCTAGTAAAAATCGTTTACAATATTCTTGTAAAATTAGTTCTTCTAAATCCAATGTGAAAACTTTGTGTGATCCAAATGTGGGAAAACCCAGTTAAAAATTAATATATGCATTGAGCCTAGGAATGGAAAAGAGAATATTCTAGCTGCTATTGTAAAACTGTCTGTGCCGAAGTAAAACAGAAGTCAGAGATCATATTTTTCAGAATTGATCCTTAAAAAATTAAATTATGATATCAGTCAGTCAGTCAGTTAAGTGCCATACGGGATATATTGGGCGATCATGTCTCTAAAGAGACACAACTGACTGGGCGAAAGATTATCCCGCAGTAGGTTACCATTGCTTTCTGCGGTAGACTGGTTGCCGACCAAGCCTATAGAACCCAATCTGTCCTATTATTTGACTCATAGCTAGAGAGGGAAGAGATGTATTATATTATTTAGTAGTTATTAGTGGGGGATTAGTTTATTACTTCATAACAATATAAAACTGATCACCCACTTTATGCACAGTAGAAACCTTAATCAAGTTTTCAACTATTATATTCAGTCAGTCAGTTAAGTGCCATACGTGATACACGCTTAGGCGATCATGTATCGAAAGAGACATGACTGACTGGGACGAAGATTATCCCGCAGTAGATTGCCATTGCTTTCTGCGGTAGACTGGTTGCTATAGAACCCAATCTGTCCTATTATTTAACCCATAACTGGTTTAATACCTTTCCCAAGGGTATTAGCGCATAATGCAAGGAACTCTACTGGAATTCGAACTCGACTCTTCGATTTCTCGTTCCAAGCCGATATCCACTGCACCACAACGCACATTCTTATTTATGAAATAAACATTTTAAAAAGCGCATATGATGAAAAAACATTTCTTGGTTCCTGTAGCAATTCTTTAAACAAACAAACTTTAATGTAAATTTTACAGATTATTATAAAACATTACAAATTTTAATCGATAATGAGTTTGATATACATTTTAGATTTAGTAGTTTGGGAAGGGCTATAAATAAATTGAAGGGTCTCAACTACAGACTAGTTGGTGACATTTCTAATATGGACCATAATGATATTACTGTTCGAAGATTACTTGTGGTCGATGTCATTCAGTACCTGGGACGAATGCAGTTAGTAAAATGCATGAAGGGATTGGCATATGAAACTTTGAGAAATATGTCTAATGTTTTGCTCCCGGTCAAAACCACAAAATGAGAGCAGGAAAGAATGACTAAGATAGCCATTAAACCATTGTATCGCGGTATTATTCCTGTCCAATCACTCACTTGAATTTTGTTTTCTTCTAAAGGCTGGTTATTTCGACTCTGTGAAAGTTTTGAAGACAATATAGTCGAAAGAAATCTGGATAAAATGTTTAGGCTAGAGTCTTTAGGCTTAAAAGACGAAGATAAGATTTTTGATACTGAACAAATAAAACTCAAAACCTATTAATTGCAGAAAAAATTGTAGTCATTATAAAGAACTTCCGTAGAGTAAGGATAAATTAAAATTAGTTCTTTCTAATTATACTGTTGCTTTTAAGGTTTTAGATAAAAAATTTAGAAAAAGAAAGAGTTAATCCACGATTATTTCAATGCTTTTCATGACCTGGAAAAGGAGGGAATTGCGGAACGTATATCTGTTTCCAGGAAGCATTATGGGAAATATATTCGTATGCCTCATGGGACTGTAATTAAAAGTGATGAACAAACCGCCATTAAAATTAAACCAGTTTTGAAGACAATATAGTCGAAAGAAATCTGGATAAAATGTTTAGGCTAGAGTCTTTAGGCTTAAAAGACGAAGATAAGATTTTTGATACTGAACAAATAAAACTCAAAACCTATTAATTGCAGAAAAAATTGTAGTCATTATAAAGAACTTCCGTAGAGTAAGGATAAATTAAAATTAGTTCTTTCTAATTATACTGTTGCTTTTAAGGTTTTAGATAAAAAATTTAGAAAAAGAAAGAGTTAATCCACGATTATTTCACTGCTTTTCATGACCTGGAAAAGGAGGGAATTGCGGAACGTATATCTGTTTCCAGGAAGCATTATGGGAAATATATTCGTATGCCTCATGGGACTGTAATTAAAAGTGATGAACAAACCGCCATTAAAATTAAACCAGTTTTGAAGACAATATAGTCGAAAGAAATCTGGATAAAATGTTTAGGCTAGAGTCTTTAGGCTTAAAAGACGAAGATAAGATTTTTGATACTGAACAAATAAAACTCAAAACCTATTAATTGCAGAAAAAATTGTAGTCACTATAAAGAACTTCCGTAGAGTAAGGATGAATTAAAATTAGTTCTTTCTAATTATACTGTTGCTTTTAAGGTTTTAGATAGGGTAGTTAAAAATTTAGAAAAAGAAAGAGTTAATCCACGATTATTTCACTGCTTTTCATGACCTGGAAAAGGAGGGAATTGCGGAACGTATATCTGTTTCCAGGAAGCATTATGGGAAATATATTCGTATGCCTCATGGGACTGTAATTAAAAGTGATGAACAAACCGCCATTAAAATTAAACCAGTTTTGAAGACAATATAGTCGAAAGAAATCTGGATAAAATGTTTAGGCTAGAGTCTTTAGGCTTAAAAGACGAAGATAAGATTTTTGATACTGAACAAATAAAACTCAAAACCTATTAATTGCAGAAAAAATTGTAGTCATTATAAAGAACTTCCGTAGAGTAAGGATGAATTAAAATTAGTTCTTTCTAATTATACTGTTGCTTTTAAGGTTTTAGATAGGGTAGTTAAAAATTTAGAAAAAGAAAGAGTTAATCCACGATTATTTCACTGCTTTTCATGACCTGGAAAAGGAGGGAATTGCGGAACGTATATCTGTTTCCAGGAAGCATTATGGGAAATATATTCGTATGCCTCATGGGACTGTAATTAAAAGTGATGAACAAACCACCATTAAAATTAAACCAGTTTTGAAGACAATATAGTCGAAAGAAATCTGGATAAAATGTTTAGGCTAGAGTCTTTAGGCTTAAAAGACGAAGATAAAATTTTTGATACTGAACAAATAAAACTCAAAACCTATTAATTGCAGAAAAAATTGTAGTCATTATAAAGAACTTCCGTAGAGTAAGGATGAATTAAAATTAGTTCTTTCTAATTATACTGTTGCTTTTAAGGTTTTAGATAGGGTAGTTAAAAATTTAGAAAAAGAAAGAGTTAATCCACGATTATTTCACTGCTTTTCATGACCTGGAAAAGGAGGGAATTGCGGAACGTATATCTGTTTCCAGGAAGCATTATGGGAAATATATTCGTATGCCTCATGGGACTGTAATTAAAAGTGATGAACAAACCACCATTAAAATTAAACCAGTTTTGAAGACAATATAGTCGAAAGAAATCTGGATAAAATGTTTAGGCTAGAGTCTTTAGGCTTAAAAGACGAAGATAAGATTTTTGATACTGAACAAATAAAACTCAAAACCTATTAATTGCAGAAAAAATTGTAGTCATTATAAAGAACTTCCGTAGAGTAAGGATGAATTAAAATTAGTTCTTTCTAATTATACTGTTGCTTTTAAGGTTTTAGATAGGGTAGTTAAAAATTTAGAAAAAGAAAGAGTTAATCCACGATTATTTCACTGCTTTTCATGACCTGGAAAAGGAGGGAATTGCGGAACGTATATCTGTTTCCAGGAAGCATTATGGGAAATATATTCGTATGCCTCATGGGACTGTAATTAAAAGTGATGAACAAACCACCATTAAAATTAAACCAGTTTTGAAGACAATATAGTCGAAAGAAATCTGGATAAAATGTTTAGGCTAGAGTCTTTAGGCTTAAAAGATGAAGATAAGATTTTTGATACTGAACAAATAAAACTCAAAACCTATTAATTGCAGAAAAAATTGTAGTCATTATAAAGAACTTCCGTAGAGTAAGGATGAATTAAAATTAGTTCTTTCTAATTATACTGTTGCTTTTAAGGTTTTAGATAGGGTAGTTAAAAATTTAGAAAAAGAAAGAGTTAATCCACGATTATTTCACTGCTTTTCATGACCTGGAAAAGGAGGGAATTGCGGAACGTATATCTGTTTCCAGGAAGCATTATGGGAAATATATTCGTATGCCTCATGGGACTGTAATTAAAAGTGATGAACAAACCGCCATTAAAATTAAACCAGTTTTGAAGACAATATAGTCGAAAGAAATCTGGATAAAATGTTTAGGCTAGAGTCTTTAGGCTTAAAAGACGAAGATAAGATTTTTGATACTGAACAAATAAAACTCAAAACCTATTAATTGCAGAAAAAATTGTAGTCATTATAAAGAACTTCCGTAGAGTAAGGATGAATTAAAATTAGTTCTTTCTAATTATACTGTTGCTTTTAAGGTTTTAGATAGGGTAGTTAAAAATTTAGAAAAAGAAAGAGTTAATCCACGATTATTTCACTGCTTTTCATGACCTGGAAAAGGAGGGAATTGCGGAACGTATATCTGTTTCCAGGAAGCATTATGGGAAATATATTCGTATGCCTCATGGGACTGTAATTAAAAGTGATGAACAAACCGCCATTAAAATTAAACCAGTTTTGAAGACAATATAGTCGAAAGAAATCTGGATAAAATGTTTAGGCTAGAGTCTTTAGGCTTAAAAGACGAAGATAAGATTTTTGATACTGAACAAATAAAACTCAAAACCTATTAATTGCAGAAAAAATTGTAGTCATTATAAAGAACTTCCGTAGAGTAAGGATGAATTAAAATTAGTTCTTTCTAATTATACTGTTGCTTTTAAGGTTTTAGATAGGGTAGTTAAAAATTTAGAAAAAGAAAGAGTTAATCCACGATTATTTCACTGCTTTTCATGACCTGGAAAAGGAGGGAATTGCGGAACGTATATCTGTTTCCAGGAAGCATTATGGGAAATATATTTGTATGCCTCATAGGCCTGTAATTAAAAGTGATGAACAAACCACCATTAAAATTAAACCAGTATTTAATTGTTCATTTGAAACTGGCGGTGCACCCTCGTTAAACGAAGACGCTTATCCTAGTGTCAATTTGATGACCTACATGTTAGATTTGATAATGTCATTTTGAAATAAGAAACATACTTGGCTGACGCCTGCAGTGTCTCTCTCACCGGCGTGACGTGGCATCCCTGTGCCTCTTCTATAAATACTTTCATGGCTTCTGCTCTGGCGAAATTAAATCACTGATTCCCCCTAGATGTGAATTTGCACGAGATACTAGATTGGAAACTAGGTCCCAGCCTTTTACAGTGAAACCGATGAAATGTAACCGCAATTTCTACTCCAACAGCTTCTTTCCTCGCACTTCCCGCCTGTGGAATTCCCTACCGCATGCTTGCTTTCCCGACGGCTGCAACCTCCAGGAGTTTAAATATAAGGTCAATAGACACCTCCTAACACTCACTCCCACTCTCTCCAACTCTCTCCCTATGTACATCCTAAGTCGTCTATCACCCTCCTTCTGACATTTCCTATACCCAATCCCTCTATGTAACCCCTGCACTATAGTGGCAGTGGAATGCCTTGCTTGGGTGATACGATTAAAAAAACAAACTTTCCTGATTGATATTAGAAAGGCTTTCTTTATGATCAAGTTAAAAACATAAAATGAGTGAAAGAAGTTTTGTTATATCTTGATAGGTGAAAATTTATTTTTCCATTATCTATAATTTTTTTATAAGTTTGATCTTTGAATCCATAGCAATTCACATTAGATTGAATTTTCTAATTCAACACCATGTTAACAAATACCCTTTATAATTTTTATGTTAATAATTTGATTAAGACAAGTGAGTCTCATGAGGAGTTATTGTACTTACTAGCAGTATAGCCCGGCGTTGCTCGGGTGAAATGAAAGTTTTAAAACTAATCCATAGTCCTGGAGCTCGGACTCTTTGGACGTTAGCAGGAAAGACTAAAAAGCAATAGTTGTTTCCAGTTAAAGCGAAAGCGTAGACTGGAAGAAAAATGAATGGATGTAAGTCAAATTTTGATTTCCTGGTATCGATATGAAATAAGTTTCTTTCGTCGTAAACTGAAATTTGAAGGCTAAATAAATCCCCTGAGTAAATGGTAACATGGCTGAGATTAAGAACTACAATTATACCTACTTAGATCCAAACTCGAAGCAAAAACTAAAATAAATGGGCTGAAAAAATACAGACATACAGGCAGATAAACAGACACACACACAAACATCTTGCCTTATATATATATATATATATATATATATATATATATATATTATCGATTTTCTGCACTATTGTAAGAACTGCAACCTTGAAATTTCTGAATATCGTTTATTATGTCTTTGTCTATGAGTGTATCAAATTTGATTAAAATCGGACCACTCCTTCTATAACCCAATTTTTCGATTATTGATTTTCGATATTTATCGGGGGTATCTAGACACAAAACCTAGCTAAGAACACTTGCAGACGCTTATAGTACAACTGTGTAAATTTGCATGAAAAATCGGTTCAGCCGTTTCGGAGTCTATAGGTAACGCACACAAACAAACACAGAGAAAGTTCCATTTATAAATAAGTTTATATTAGATATAAAGAATCCATGAAAAGAATGGCAGATGGAAGTTTTGTTACGTTCGTGTAACTTAAATTAAAAGGAATTAAAGTAGTGTCTAGAAGACGATAAAAGATTTGTAGATCATAGTAGTGATTTAGGAAATTAAATTTAGGATATAAGTATAATACCGTCAAAAGTCGTTTAGAAATTTCAATGGGAGTTTTAAGATTCTTCTGCCTACACCAAAGGGAGACTACTTCTAAATGACTTCTTCTTCTTCTATGTGCCCTGTCCCTTCAGGACGTAGGCGATCATGGCTCTCCACGTCTCCCTATCCCTTGTGGCTCTTAGTATCTTTGCTTCTGTTACTCCTGGCAACCCCCGTTCCGTCATCCACCTGATCAGGCCCTGCAAATATATTATCCGCTGCCTTCCTCTGTCTCTCCTTCCTTCTATCTGTCCAGTCAGTATCAGGTTCTCCAGGCTCTCCTTCCTCATTGCATGTCCCAGAAACTTCAGTTGTCTCTTTCTGATGCTCAGCATCAATTTACTTTTTGTTGCCATTCTTTCTAACACCTCATCGTTGCTTGTATGCTCAGTCCACGATATCCGTAGCATCCTTCTGTAGAACCACATTTCGGCCGCTTCCAGTTTTGTCCTCATTTTCGATGATATTGTCCAGCATTCACAGCCGTATTGAAGAACTAAATGACTTATGGAAATTAAAATTATCCTGGAATTAAATTATACCAATAGAATATCAAAAGTCTTGGAATAATTTGTCTAAGAAGCTTGTATATTTAAATTCTTTGAAAGGTCTCAGATGGGCAGTTGTCAGTTCAATTCCCTCGAAATGTTATTTATTTTGTGATGCCCCCAGAAAGGCATGTGGTTTGTGCCTCTTCTATAAGACAATATTCGGTAGTTTACTTAATTTTTGCTAAGACTAAGATAGCGTTCATAAAAGCAATATCTTTGCTTTCACTTGAGTTGTTATCAGTGTACTTAGCCGTGAAATGCATTAAGAACATCTTGAAAACTTCATCAAATATTTGTAACAAAATATAATTATTTCTGTTGATTCTCAGTGAGTGTTATCTTGGTTATTGTTCCATAACATAAAAACCAAAAACCAATTTATCAAGGAAAGATTAAAAAATATTAAAGTAGCCTTAGAAGAGTTAGGTTCTAAATATGGGTTAGTAGTAAAATTCAAATATGTGCCTTTCTCAGAAAACCCTTCTGGGTCAGTACTTAGATGGGTGACCGCTTGGGAATAATAGCTATTGTAATCTTTGATGTACAAGTGGTTTAATAGATAATGGCTCGGGATTATTAATTGGAGAGCCGGGTTCCAATCCCAGACGAATATAGAAGCTGATAGAATTTGTGGTTATATTTGATTGGTTTTCCTGTAAAAGGGTGGGACCTAGCCGCTAGTCTAGTAGCTCGAGTAAATTCATGCAGTAGGGGCACCAGGAAGCTAAGCTCATCAGAACAGAGGTCCTAAAAGTATTTATAGAAGAGCCAGAGGGAAGACACATTACGTCGGTGAGAAGTGACTGGAGTTGAGCTACATTACAAATTCTTCGTTGGTTTTTTTCAAGAAGCCTGATATGAATAGAAGGGGCACCTGGTCAGATCTGACAGCAGTATTCAACGCACGGATGGATGGTAGATTTATATATGTGTAAGATGAATTTAGACAGATTTTTTAACTGCAGCATTAAGCACCTTGAAATTCGTTTATATTCACATTGGATAGGTAGTACATGGAAGCACATTATTAAACGATGTCTTTGAAAAACCATAAGAGGATCCCAAGCGGAGTATTATGAACTACTCACTATTAGTTCGGATAAACAGAAGGCAATAAATTCCCTGCCACTAATCGCTGTTCTTCTGATTCAGGTTTGGAAATAATTACCCGAATTGCCTTTTATATCTTCTTTCCATAAAAAAAATTCAAGTTTTGTTAGTAATGTGAATAAAAAAAATGTGTAAATGACCAAAATGAAGAAATACAATTTATTCTTTACACAAAACTAAAGGATTTCAAACATTGTGAAAAAATACTTGTAATATTGTATATTTGCTGTAAAATTATTATACAATTACATTCTGTACTTATTGTATAAAAATATATTCATTCTGAATTGTTCAAAGATTCATTAGAATTTTCTTTTTATGAGAAATGTTTGTCATTCAATATAAATTTATATGTAAAAAATATGTTGATTTGTTGTATATTTGCCTGAGGGAAAATGTAAGAAATTTAAGCTGCTTGAGAGTGTATCGTCTGCTTTTCTGAGATAAACCAAACACTGCGTTAGGTTCTTAGTTTTTTAACTGAAAAAAATAATTTTCGTAAATTTTGATTAATATGGATTAGACAGCTGCGTTTGTTTTTCATCCAGACCTATCAAAATGTTTCCCTCCAAATTCCGACAAGTGAATTCGGAGCATACCAGGAGATAATAAAGGGGGGGACTGAGGAATTAATTCGAGGAGTCAACGAATATCTGCTGCAGCAATGCATGACGCTCCGGTCCTGAAAGACAAACAATACAGAAGAAATTTGATAACCACCAGACGATAATTGATAGGAACATCAAAGTCGCTTCTACATTTAAGGAAAAGTCTTCGGCTGGTGTGATTGTTCTATTCTTTGCCGTTACCACGAATTTGCTTCAGAAATTTCTATCAATTCAGAAAAGTATTTTCTCCTTTTCTACATTTTATATGTAGTTTTCTTTTCTAAGGACCTTATGCAGCGTTGTAATTTTTATTGTAAAAAGTCACAATACATTTGCATTGATTATTGTTACATACATGTTATTAGCAATCATTTGGCACACAATGCACTTAATTTGTGTTATTCATTCATTATCTAAATCTAAACTTATTTATAAATGGAACTTTGTCTCTGTGCCCGTGTGTCTGTATGTGTGTGTGTCCGTTAGCTATAGACTCCGAAACGGCTGAACCGATTTTCTTGAAAATTTACACAGATGTACTATAAGCGTCTGCGAGTGTTCTTAGCTAGGTTTTGTGTCTAGATACCCCCGATAAATATCGAAAATCAATAATCGAAAAAATCGGGTTATAGAAGGAGTGGTCTGATTTTAATCAAATTTGATACACTCATAGACAAAGACATAAGAAACAATATTCAGAAGTTTCAATGTTGCAGTTCTTACAATAATGCAGAAATCGATAATATATATATATATATATATATATATATATATATATATATATATAAGGCAAGATGTGTGTGTCTGTGTGTGTGTGTGTGTGGCTGTTTATCTGCCTGCATGTCCGTGTTTTTTCAGCCCTTTTATTTCAGTTTTTGCTTCGGGTTTGGATCTAAGTAGGTATAATTGTAGTTCTTAATCTCAGCCATGATACCATTTACTCAGAGGACTTATTAGCCTTCAAAATTCAGTTTAAAAACTGAATTTAACTTTGTCTGTGTGTGTGTGTCCGTTATCTATAGACTCCGAAACGGCTGAACCAATTTTCTTGAAAATTTACACAGTTGTACTATAAGCGTCTGCGAGTGTTCTTAGCTAGATTTTCTGTCGAGGTATCCCCGATAAATATCGAAAATCAATAATCGAAAAAATCGGGTTATAGAAGGAGTGGTCCGATTTTAATCAAATTTTATATACTCATAGACAAAGTCATAAGAAACGATATTCAGAAGTTTCAAGGTTGCAGTTCTTACAATAGTGCAGAAAATCGATTATATATATATATATATATATATATATATATATATATATATATATATATAAGGCAAGATGTTTGTGTGTGTGTGTGTCTATCTCTGTTTACCTGCCTGTATATCTAGATTTTTTCAGCCCTTCTATTTTAGTTTTTGCTTCGGGTTTGGCTCTAAGTACGTATTATTGTAGTTCTTAGTCTCAGCCACGGTACCATTTACTCAGAGGATTTATTTAGCCTTCAAAATTCAGTTTACGACAGAAATAACATATTTGATATCGATACCAGGAAATCAAAATTTGACTTACATCCATTCATTTTTCTTTCAGCCTACGGTTTCGCTTTAACTGAAAACAACTATTGCTTTTTAGTCTTTCATGCCAACGTCCAAAGAGTCTGAACTCCAGGACCATGGATTAGTTTTAAAGGTTTGATTACATCCGAGCAATGCCGGGCTATACTGCTAGTTTCATATGTTAATAATAAATGTATCGTTTGTTCTTGAATTCGGCTCATGTCGTCTGTCTTTTTTGTGTGCCATGTAAATTAAATATTAGCCCCAAACATGTGTTTGAACTATGTTTTTCGCAGTTTCTTTACCAAATATAAAATTCCTTACTATGATCCATAATTAAATTTTTGCTGATTTCAGTGCTAATGCTCAGGAATTATTTCACATAATTTTTATTTTACTGGGCTAGGATATCTGTTCATTATTGTCCAAGATTATAAATCCATTTTGCGTTTTATCCAAAGTATCGTAAACACAATTTTTGTTGACATATCACACTTTTCCAAATCTCTCAGAAATGTCACTGTTGTGATTTCGGTGTTTAAAGATGGAAAAGATTTATTCTTCGAACTTTTTGGAAAAGTTTGACGTAGACGAACATATTAGTTCCGTGAAACAATTTTTTATGCACACTGCATTTATTTACATTATTTATAACAGAACTATAGTCCTCATTTTTAGTATTATCACAACATTTCGGCCATTGCTATAGTTTGCCTGCGTTAGAACTGCGCTTAACAAATCATATTTATTATGAAAATGCATTGAAAATGGTTTTTACTATAAAAATGCATTGCATGTGATTTTTGCAATGAAAATGAATTGGCTTATGATTTTTATTGTGAAACTGTATTGACTAATGATTTTCACTATCAAAATGAATTGGCTAATAATTTTTATTGTGAAATTGTATTGGAAATCATTTTTATTTATGAAAATGAATTGGAAATGATTTTTTACTATGAAAATGCATTTAAAATGATTATTATTATGAAAATGCATTGGAAATGATTTTTACTATAAAAATGCATTGCAAATGATTTTTACTATGAAAATGCATTGGCCACTGATTTTTACTATGAAAATAAATTGCATAATGATTTTTATTATGAAAATGCATTGAAAATTATTTTTATTATGAAAATGTATCGGCTAACGATACTTATGAAGAAAGTGCATTGGCCAATGATTTTTATATGCCAGTATTAAGCTTCCCATGAAAAGTCACTGGAAATTCTTTTTCCATATTAAAAATCATTGTCCAATGTATTTTGATAGCAAAAATCTAGTTATTTATCTCAGTTGAAATAAATTCTCTATTGTGATAGTCTCCTGTTCTTATCAATCTCTGAATGTGTCTGAAACTTGATAAAATAATAATTGTGCATTTTCATCCAGACTCTGAGGTCGTTGTTCGAGATGAGATTAAAACCTTTATTCTGCATGCTGATTTTAAGGCACATGTGGGACATGTAGTGAGGAAGAAGGGCTTGGAGAACATGATACTAACAGGCCAGATAGAGGGAAAAAGAGACAGGCGAAAGCAAAATAACATATTTGAAGGACCTAATCAGGTGGATGACAGAACGAGGGTTGCATGATGTAACAAGAGAAGGCGTGCTCAGAGCCATCAGGGATAGGGAAACGTGGAAAGCCATGATCGCCTACGTCCAGAAGTGACAGGGCACATAGAAGAAGTCTACATACAACCATATATATAACGTTTGGGGACATTTACTTTGCATATTATTGTAGAACAGTGCCAAAGGAAATGTCGCAAACAGTGTAGCATCAATGCAACCAGGTTTAAATCTTGGCGCAACACAATCTTTTCACAGTATTTTCTCTTTCTGGTCTTGCGTTTAATAAAAACAAAACTGCTGAATACGAAGACACTATCGACAGTGGTATTAAAAAAAAATGATTTTCGAGGCGGAGAGACCTTTCCGCAGTTGGAAATTAGGCAACTCTTCATATCAGTATCTCTTTTGCACTTGCGTCATGCCAACTAGAATAAATATTAACGCTAAATTTGAGCTGAATATAAACAAGATGTACAGATAGAAAAAAATGACCTTTCCCTAAAAAACGACATCGTTAGGCAGGATTATATTTTTTCATGTTTTCACATAAAATCAGTTGGTAAATTCAATCATAAGAGCTGACAACTAATTAGTTGTCATTGTCGTCAAGAAAAAAAATGGAAAAATTCTAATCAAAGCGTTATTCAAATGTGGAAATGCATCCTGCTCTCGTTTTAACGGACTAGGAATTGCCCGTTAAATGGGAATATAACCTAGAAAACGATTTTTGAATGTAAAAATGCAATATAATGTAAAGTAACCTGCCTTCATGTCTATCAATCAATATATAACGCAATACATACACAAACACGCGTATACATTCATATATATATATACACACACACACACACACACACATATATATATATATATATATATATATATATATATATTAAAAAAGGATTAATTCAAAGATGTTGAATGGCCATTTCGATATGAAGATCCTCACGGGGGACGACACATCACCTCAGCAACAGAAAAATCCTTTCAGAAACTGGAGAAAAATTAGTTTACTTTTCCTTTTTAAATAGATTGCAAAGAAATTAAAAAATAATAAATATAAATATATATATATATAAATATATCTGCAACACATCTGTTTTGTTGTATCACAGCTCATCAGTACGGTTAGACATCCAATATCTTCTAGCCAGGATTGAAAACCGACCGATTTGACATCAGTCGGCGTTTCTACCTCGGAGCTATGATCGCTCGATAGAGGAAGGCGGACTTTAGCGTGTTATATACAATGTAAACACACGCCAGTGTCCGAGTGTGTTCAAATTCATTACTGAACGGACGATGCGACACTAACTACTGTTTTTCAAAGTCTACCATTCCTCCATAGGGGTCTATATATACTATTTACATTATGCGGACTATTGTCCTCACTTTTGTTGCCATTTGAACGACATTTCGGCCGATGTATGCTCCGACCTTCTTTAGGTGCTACGAATTTCGAACCATACCTTTTATTAGGATCACCAATTATATCATTCCCATTTATTGTGCGAAACCTCTTTTGGTAGTCAGGAATTATTTCCGTCTAACCCGACTCTCTTAGATACTTGTACACCATTGCTGTAGCCTGGTATTGAACTAACAACACTTTGGGTCAAGTCACTGAAACTAACCAAGTCAATTTACCCAAAGAGTTGTGAGTTCAATACCAGGTTATAGCAGTGGTGAACGAGTAACTTAGAGAGTGGATATAAACGTTGGTATATATATATATATATATATATATATATATATATATATATATATCCGAGTGAATACAAAACGAAGAATTCTTTCAACGTCCAAAACATTAATTTAAAACAGTGCTCGATATATAATATATAGAGCAGTGAATATTTATTATATTTTAGAACATGTACATGATTTTTCTATATATAGTTTTAGCATTGAAGCCTTTACACATCGCCTGATGATGCATTGAGGTTTCAATGCTGAAACGAACGTGCCTTCGTAGCGATTATATATAGAAATATTATGTACATGTTCTAAAATATAATTTAGACAAGAAGTGAGAATTTGGTTTGCCTGGTGAACCTGTTTGAAATGCTTTCCCGTGAGTGCTTCCAACCAATATATATATATATATATATATATATATATATATATATATATTGCTATATATTGACTATAGTATGTACGCTCTCACACCCTGATTGAGCACTCTGGAAGAATGGGAGACTTTGTAAACAGTAGCTACTCCGGCATATACGCATCGCTCATTCGATAATGAATTAGAGCACTCTAGTTATTGGGCGTGTTTATACGCGCTAAAAAGCCTGCCTTCTTCTACTGGACGCTTGTGGCCTAGGGGTAGAATCGCAGACTGACCCCGATTCGGTAGGGTTTCAATCATGGGTTAGGAAGCGATCGGAGTCTAAGCCGTACTGTAATACAGCGAAACAGATCTGTAAGGGCCTCCAGTCTGTAAGTGAATGAGGCAGGAAATGGCTCGCAAATTTTAATTACTCCAAAACGAAGCAACTCTTCTTTAATTACTATAGAGAAACCTTTCTGCCTATTATCAAAATGTATGACGCTAGTCTCCTAGAGATCAACACACTTCACCTCCTTGGCCTTACTCTCTTAAATGGAATGACTACATTAAATCCATAACTGTATCTAGTGCTAGGAAGGTTGTGTCATTATGTTGGGCCAAGAAGTTTTTCTCGCCAGAATCCAGTTTGCGCATTTATAAATCTACTATTCGTCCGTGCATTGAATGCTGTTACCAAATCTGGCCGGGTGCTCCTGCTATTCATCTCGAAGTTCTCCACAAAATCCAAAAGAGGATCTGTAATATAATTGATCCTGACTTAATTCCGCCTTCAGTCATTTTCTCACTGATATGATGTGGCTTCCATCTGTCTTTTCTACAATTATATCCATGACAACTGGTTCCCAGTTCCCCGACCACATGAATTTACTCGTGCTAATAAATTGGCATAAAATTTACCGTCGAAATAGTTGCTGTCGAAATAGATGCACCCGCCTCTTTTACTCTAACAGTTCCTTTTTTTGCATTTCCCGTTTGTGGAAGTTCCTTTCTATTCGTTTGCTTCCCTGATAGTTACAATCTCCAAAAGTTTAAGCGCAACGTAAATTGCCAACTTTTATCTACTTGGTTCCAGTCCATCTCTTATCTTCATTCAACATCACCTGTACCTTGTTTTTTTTATCTCTCATTGTAACGCCATGCACACCAATGGCTGTCCTGCTTTGCTTGGGGTGAAATGCAGACAATTTGATATTTACATGGTCTAGTAAAGTATCAACGTCAAATAATTAAATGATTCATAGTAGTTTCTTGGAAGGAGCCTCTAGGACCCAAGAAACAAAGACTTTATGACTCTTTTCTCATTTTCACATAATGTTTTTTTAATATTTTTTATTTTTTAATCATTTCACCCCAAGCAAGGCATTTCACTGCCACTATTGCGCATGGGGTTATATAGGGGAAGGCAAAGATAAAGAGTGGTTAGATATAGGAAATGTCAGAAGGAGGGTGATAGATGGGTAAGGATACCGAGGCTGAGGGTTCGGGTAGATAGGAAGAGTGTTTAAAAGAAT
Organism: Ascarosepion bandense; assembly: GCA_037127315.1. Lineage (NCBI taxonomy): Eukaryota > Metazoa > Mollusca > Cephalopoda > Sepiida > Sepiidae > Ascarosepion > Ascarosepion bandense. The sequence goes on from JBBBDQ010002325.1 coordinate 480,442, forward strand.
CGATGCGAGTTAGTGTGTTAGGAGGTGTCTATTGACCTTACATTTAAACTCCTAGAGATTGTAGCCGTCGAGGAAGCAATCATGTGGAAAAAGAGAAAGAGTGGTTAGATATAGGAAATGTCAGAAGGAGGGTGATAGATGGGTAAGGATACCGAGGCTGAGGGTTGGGTAGATAGGAAGAGTGTTTAAAAGAATCGATGCGAGTTAGTGTGTTAGGAGGTGTCTATTGACCTTACATTTAAACTCCTAGAGATTGTAGCCGTCGAGGAAGCAATCATGTGGAAAAAGAGAAAGAGTGGTTAGATATAGGAAATGTCAGAAGGAGAGTGATAGATGGGTAAGGATACCGAGGCTGAGGGTTGGGTAGATAGGAAGAGTGTTTAAAAGAATCGATGCGAGTTAGTGTGTTAGGAGGTGTCTATTGACCTTACATTTAAACTCCTAGAGATTGTAGCCGTCGAGGAAGCAATCATGTGGAAGGGAATTCTACAGTCGGGAAGTGCGAGAAAAGAAACTGTTGGAGTAGAAATTGCGGTTACATTTTATCAGTTTCACTGTAAAAGGGTGGGACCTAGTTGCTATCCTTTTGATATCTTTTTGAATATTCATTTTTTTACGTAGTGACATCTTCTCGCCGTTAGGTTGTATATCTTTTATTTATTTGCTTTTAGGTGGTTGTACTCTACAGTCACTACAGTTTAAGCTTCACCCACTACAATGTCCGCACACAACTCCATATTTAAACCAAGGAGCCTCATTGACCTTTGGAGATATTTCTAAACCGTACGCTCGGGACGTTGTTTACGACTAGTGATCATTCTTTACACATTGCAGCGTCGCAGCTTCACATTGTTCGCCTCGCTTGTTGTAAAATGTCGCTAGAGAAAGATAATTACGAAGTCCCGGATGTGAGATGTTGATCACGTGACTTGCTTACCGTCTGAACTACATTTTCAACCTCAGTAAACTGGTCAGGAATCATTTAAAAAGGAAGACCCACGAATTGATTTTTAAAAGAACTCAATGAGTTGAGTGTGTCTACAAAAAAAAAATATATATATATTTAAAGGTTCTTGTAGCTAAATAAGAAAATTAAAATAAAAAAACATTAAAAATAAAAAAAGTAGTTGGTAATTTAGTCGGAGAAAGCAAAATAAAGCGAAAAACATTTTCAAATAAAAGAAAAAAGAAGAAATACTGATTTGTTTGTCCGTACACGTGATCTCTGAGAAGGTCAATAATCAAAAAGCTATAGAATAGATCGTACTTACTAAGTCCCTGGCCTTTCACATTGTTTCTTCATTGATTTTGATCTTTTTCGTACAAAAACTGTTTACGCAATTATGGCCCTCCACAACTTCCTGTAGTTTGTTATTCTAAGAAACTTCTTACTATTTAACGTCTGTTTTCACGTTTGTTTTGTCATAGTTTGTGGCTTGCTTACTGTTTTCTATATGCATTTCTCGAACTGAATATGTCCTGTGAGTGTTAAATTCTCTAGGCACTCTTTCCTCCTTAGGTGTCTCGGAGATTTTAAATGTCTCTTTTAAATTGTAAGTATAAGACACTTTGCTGTTCTTATTTTCCATAAAACGCTTTGTTGCACAGATGTTTTCTTCATAGTATTTTCAATATTTGATTACTCTATACTGCTATAGAAAAGAAAGATTACACACATACAGCTTATATAGATTTATCGGAAAGATTTAAGAAGCTCTTTGACACTGCTGACAAATAAGTTAATAATATATTTTTATAATAAAATCATTGGTCAATGCATTTCATAGTAAAAATCACTGGACAATGCATTTCATAGTAAAAACCACTGAACAATGCATTCTCATAGAAAAATCATTGAACAATGTATTTTCATAATAAAAATCATTTCCAATGTCTTTTCATAGTGAAAATTAATAGCCAATGAATTTTCATATAAAAATCATTTTACAATGCATTTTCAAAGTAAAAATTATTTCCAATGCATTTTAATAATTAAAAAATCATTGGGCAATGCATTTTCATATAAAAATCATTGGGCAATGCATTTTCATAGTATAACTCATTGGACTATGTATTTTCATAATAAAAATCATCAGCCCATGAATTTTCATATAAAAATCATTTTACAATGCAATTTCATACTAAAATCATTAATCAAAGCATTTTCATTATAAAAATAATTTCCAATGCACTTTAATAATTAAAAAAATAATTTCCAATGCATTTTCATATAAAAATCATTGGACAATGTATTTTCATAATAAAAATCATTTCCAATGCCTTTTCATAGTGAAAATCAATAGCCAATGAATTTCCATATAAAAATCATTTTACAATGCATTTTCATACTAAAATTCATTAGTCAATGCATTTTCATACTAAAATTCATTAGTCAATGCATTTTCATTGTAAAAATCATTTACAATGCATTTTCAATTCAAAATAATTTGCAGTACACATTTTATCATTTATGTGCTAAAATTTGTTTCAATCTAATTTCGTAGTAATTTCCAGATTATACATTTTGGCGAATTGATTACTGTGTTTTGTCAGGTTGTCTATTACTACTGAGTAATGATTCTGAGCCTCACTAGGTGCCTCAAACAAAATTCGACATTAAATAACCCATAAACCAAAGTAAAGATTGAAAAATGATCAAAATTATGTTGAGTGAACAGATGCATGCATATGCATATGGTTCAAGAACCAACTTTTCACTTTTTCCTCGACCACTTTCACAAGGTCACCAATATTACATCAAACCAATCTCATTAGTGCAATGACATAGTTGCCGTCGCCGGATTGTAATCCCCGGAACTAGGCGCCTTCTCCTACCTAAATTATCGTCAAGAATTGTTTACCTGACCTTTCAAGTGAGACAGGATTTAACACAGCGTTGCTTTTTTTAAGACGGAAACCCATATAAATATGCATATAAACTAAGAAGAAATGTTTGTTTAGCCCCCCACTCCACGACATTAGTCTTATTGATATCGATATTACACGACGCCATCACGTTAATGCAATTAAGAAGTTGCTGTAGGTGGCTTAGAATCCCTGGCAGCGTGTGCCTCATCCCATCTGAAATGAAGAGAACACAGATATTACACATTGATATTAAACAAAAAGCTGTGTGCATTATTTGCCTGACCTTTCATTCGAGGCAGGAGGAGACACAAGGTAGTTTCTAATGTAGTGGAGTCATATACATGAACTAGCAGTAAGGCCCGACGTTGCTCGGGTGAAATGAAAGCTTTAAAACTAATCCATGGTCCTGGAGATCAGACTCTTTGGACGTTGGCACGAAAGACTAAAAAGCAAGAGTTGTTTCCAGTTAAAGCGAAACCGGAGAATGAAAGAAAAATGAATGAATGTACATCAAATATTGATTTCCTGGTATCGATATCAAATAAGTTTTTTTCGTCGAAAACTGAATTGTGAAGGCTAAATAAGTCCTCTGAGTAAATGGTATCATGGCTGAGACTAAGAACTACAATTATACCTACTTAAAGCTAAACCCGAAGCAAAAACTAAAATAAAAGGGCAGAAAAAATCCAGACATACAGGCAGATAAACACGCGCGCGCGCCACACACACACACACACACACACACACACACACACACACCTTGCCTTATATATATATATATATATGTGTGTGTGTGTGTATGTATATATATATAAACAATATTTAAACAATATTTAAAGAGTAATTTTAGGGAAATCTATTTAAGTTCAATTAAGTCCCAAAAGACAAAATGCATCATGGAAACGATTTGTATATATATATATATATATATATATATATATATATATATATATATATATACTAACAATGTAGGCCGGCGTTGCTCGGGTGTAATGAAAGCTTTAAAACTAATCCATGGTCCTGGAGCTCAGACTCAGCCTAAAGAATATTTGTGCGAAGATTCGTGAGAATCGGATAAAAATTGTGGATTTGTATAAAGGATATACAGACAGATAAACAGATACACACATACACACAAACATCTTGCCTGTTATATATATATATATATATATATTATCGATTTTCTGCACTATTGTAAGAACTGCAACCTTGAAAGTTCTGAATATCGTTTCTTATGTCTTTGTCTATGAGTGTATCAATTTGATTAAAACCGGACCACTCGTTCTATAACCCGATTTTTTTGATTATGGATTTTCGATATTTATCGGGGGTACCTCGACACAAAACCTAGCTACGAACACTCGCAGATGCTTATAGTACAACTGTGTAAATTTTCAAGAAATTCGGTTCAGCCGTTTCGGAGACTATAGGTAACGGACACACACACAGACACACTTACAGACAAAGATCCATTTATAAATAAGTTTATATATGAATATGAGGCAATAGGAAACAATTCTCTAGTTCCACACCCTTAGCCCAACTGGCGTCGATATAGCACCAACCCCATCTCTTTAGGGCAATTAAAAATTACTGTCGCTGGATTGTAATCCCCGTGAGCGTGCATCTTCTACCATCAGATATGATGATTGGATATCAGCCATAAGACCGTGTAGCATTAATTACTTTCCACTGAAGCAGGATTTGATGCAAGATCGTTTTTATGAAGGGTACCCATTGTGGTGCAGTGGATATTGGCTCGGAAAGACAAATCGGGGACCCGAGTTCTAATGCTAGTTGAATTCCTTGGGAAAGGTATTTATCCATCTCTTCCTTTCAGTTATGGGTTAAATCACATGACATGCTGGGTTCTATAGACTTGGCTGGCAACCAGTCTACCGCAGAAAGTAATAGCAACCTACAGCGGGATAATCTTCTGCCCAGTCAGTCATGTCTCTTTCACGTATGGTAATTAACTGACTGCAAGGAGAAAAATACCCAGTACTTACGACTTCTGTCACACTGGCGTCGATATTACCCTAAACCCAGCTTGTTAGGGAAATTAAGAAGTTGCTCTCGGTGGTTAGAAACCCCGGTAGCGTGCACGTTCTCCGATCTGAAACGAACAGATTACAGATATTTTTTTACTACTGTAAAGCATTTAATAATGTGTTATACTTCTGAATTCTTATGGCTTTTGAATTGTACAAAGTTTTCTTGGTGATAGTCAGTGAGACAATTATGTGTCATACGCGATACACGCTCCGGTGACTATGTTTCAAACGATACATGACTGACTAGGCAAAATTTTTTCCAAAGTAAATTACCATTACTTTCTGTGGTAGACCTGTTGCCAACCAACCCAATCTGTCCTGCTATTCTATCAATAGGTGTAGGGGGAAGAAACGGATTATATTATTATATTAATAAATAGTAATTAGTGGGGGATCAGTTTATTACTTCATGACAAAAGAAAACAGATTCTCCCATTTGAGTTACAACAGCTCCAAAGGAGAATGAGTAATGTGATAGATACCGACTTGGCGGCTCGACTAGAGCCACTTCCCCACCGACGAGATGTGGCCTCCCTTTGTCTGTGCTATAAATACTTTCATGGCTACTGCTCCAACGAACTTAACTCACTGGTGACTCTGCAACGGGTGCTTAATCGTGCAACCAGATAGGCAACTGGGTCCCACCCATTCACAGTTAGATTAACCAAATGCAGACGAAAATTCTACTCCTGCAGCTTCTTCTCTCGCACTTCCCGCTTGTGGAACTCGCTTCCATTTTCTTGTTTTTCTGACGGCTACAACCTCCAGAAATTTAAATGCAATGTCAATACTCCTCTATTAACCACTTGACTCTAGTTCTTTCAATACCCCGTATATCCTTTCTTTTCTCTCCACCTTTGCAACTGTCATCATACCTGTATTCCCATCCTTCTCTTGCTCCTTTCTAACTGGTTCGTCTTCCTCTTCACTCTCGTCTAACTAATCTCTTTACACTTATGTAGCCCCCTGCACATCAGTGGCATTACCGCCTTGCTCGGGGTGATACGATTAAAAAAAAAAAATAATTTATACTAATTCTTCGGAGACCGGTTTATTACTTCATAACAATAGGAAAAAGACCCCCACTTTATGCCCAGTAAAAGCTTTACTTACGTTTCCAACTATTATACTTAGTCAGTTAAGTGCCATACGTGATATACCTTTGGGCGATCATGTCGCCAAAGATATATACTTGGCCAAAATGTTTCCGCAGTAGGTTGCCATTACTTTCTGCGGTAGACTGACAATCGAGGCTATAGAATCCAATCTGCATTGTTGATTTAGCCATTGCTGGAATAAGAAGCGACGAATGAATAATAACTTTCACAAAGGGAATTTGCACATAAGTGACTGCAACGAATTCCATTGAAATTCGAACTTGGCTCTCCGATTTCTCGTTCCGAGCTGATTTCTTTAAACACAGCATGGAAATGTAAAAAATCCCATTATACCTAAATCTCACCAGAGGTACTGCCACTTACAACCGTTTGAATAACCGACCAGCCACATTATACCTAAATCTCACCAGAGGTACCAACCCTTACAACCGTTTGAATAACCGACCAGCCACATTATACCTAAATCTCACCAGAGGTACTGCCACTTCCAACCGTTTGAATAACCGACCAGCCACATTATACCTAAAATCTCACCAGAGGTACTGCCACTTACAACCGTTTGAATAACCGACCAGCCACATTATACCTAAATCTCACCAGAGGTACTTGTACCACAACCGTTTGAATAACCGACCAGCCACATTATACCTAAATCTCACCAGAGGTACTGCCACTTCCAACCGTTTGAATAACCGACCAGCCACATTATACCTAAATCTCACCAGAGGTACTGCCGCTTCCAACCGTTTGAATAACCGACCAGCCACATTATACCTAAATCTCACCAGAGGTACTGCCACTTACAACCGTTTGAATAACCGACCAGCCACATTATACCTAAATCTCACCAGAGGTACTGACACTTACAACCGTTTGAATAACCGACCAGCCACATTATACCTAAATCTCACCAGAGGTACTGACACTTACAACCGTTTGAATAACCGACCAGCCACATTATACCTAAATCTCACCAGAGGTACTGACACTTACAACCGTTTGAATAACCGACCAGCCACATTATACCTAAATCTCCACCAGAGGTACTGCCACTTCCAACCGTTTGAATAACCGACCAGCCACATTATACCTAAATCTCACCAGAGGTACTGCCGCTTCCAACCGTTTGAATAACCGACCAACCACATTATACCTAAATCTCACCAGAGGTACTGCCACTTACAACCGTTTGAATAACCGACCAGCCACATTATACCTAAATCTCACCAGAGGTACTGACACTTACAACCGTTTGAATAACCGACCAGCCACATTATACCTAAATCTCACCAAGTACTGACACTTACAACCGTTTGAATAACCGACCAGCCACATTATACCTAAATCTCACCAGAGGTACTGACACTTACAACCGTTTGAATAACCGACCAACCACATTATACCTAAATCTCACCAGAGGAGTACTGCCGCTTCCAACCGTTTGAATAACCGACCAGCCACATTATACCTAAATCTCACCAGAGGTACTGCCGCTTCCAACCGTTTGAATAACCGACCAGCCACATTATACCTAAATCTCACCAGAGGTACTGCTGCTTCCAACCGTTTGAATAACCGACCAGCCACATTATACCTAAATCTCACCAAGAATACTGCCGCTTCAACCGTTTGAATAACCGACCAGCCACATTATACCTAAATCTCACCAGAGGTACTGCCGCTTCCAACCGTTTGAATAACCGACCAACCACATTATACCTAAATCTCACCAGAGGTACTGCCACTTACAACCGTTTGAATAACCGACCAGCCACGTTATACCTAAATCTCACCAGAGGTACTGACACTTACAACCGTTTGAATAACCGACCAGCCACATTATACCTAAATCTCACCAGAGGTACTGCCGCCAACCGTTTGAATAACCGACCAGCCACATTATACCTAAATCTCACCAGAGATACTGCCGCTTCAACCGTTTGAATAACCGACCAGCCACATTATACCTAAATCTCACCAGAGGTACTGACACTTACAACCGTTTGAATAACCGACCAGCCACATTATGCCTAAATCTCACCAGAAATTTCTCCCTCTAACCAGGCTGGGTAATGAATGACGTACATGCTCTCAATCTCTCTACCAGAGGTACTGCCACTTACAACCGTTTGAATAACCGACCAGCCACATTATACCTAAATCTCACCAGAGGTACTGACACTTACAACCGTTTGAATAGCCGACCAGCCACATTATACCTAAATCTCACCAGAGAGTACTGCCACTTACAACCGTTTGAATAACCGACCAGCTACATTATACCTAAATCTACCCAGAGGTACTGCCACTTCCAACCGTTTGAATAACCGACCAGCCACATTATACCTAAATCTCACCAGAGGTACTGCCACTTACAACCGTTTGAATAACCGACCAGCCACATTATACCTAAATCTCACCAGAGGTACTGACACTTACAACCGTTTGAATAACCGACCAGCCACATTATACCTAAATCTCTGGAAGTACTGCCACTTCCAACCGTTTGAATAACCGACCAGCCACATTATACCTAAAATCTCACCAGAGGTACTGCCGCTTCCAACCGTTTGAATAACCGACCAACCCCATTATACCCTAAATCTCACCAGAGGTACTGCCACTTACAACCGTTTGAATAACCGACCAGCCACATTATACCTAAATCTCACCAGAGGTACTGACACTTACAACCGTTTGAATAACCGACCAGCCACATTATACCTAAAATCTCACCAGAGGTACTGCCACTTACAACCGTTTGAATAACCGACCAGCCACATTATACCTAAATCTCACCAAGTACTGACACTTACAACCGTTTGAATAACCGACTAGCCACATTATACCTAAATCTCCTGGAAAGTACTGCACTTCAACCGTTTGAATAACCGACCAGCCACATTATACCCTAAATCTCACCAGAGGTACTGCCGCTTCAACCGTTTGAATAACCGACCAGCCACATTATACCTAAATCTCACCAGAGGTACTGCACTTACAACCGTTTGAATAACCGACCAGCCACATTATACCTAAATCTCACCAGAGGTACTGACACCCCACAACCGTTTGAATAACCGACCAGCCACATTATACCTAAATCTCACCAGAGGTACTGCACTTCCAACCGTTTGAATAACCGACCAGCCACATTATACCTAAATCCACCAGAGATACTGCCGCTTCCAACCGTTTGAATAACCGACCAGCCACATTATACCTAAATCTCACCAGAGAAAGTGCCGCTTCCAACCGTTTGAATAACCGACCAGCCACATTATACCTAAATCTCACCAGAGGTACTGCCACTTCCAACCGTTTGAATAACCGACCAGTCACATTATACCTAAATCTCACCAGAGGTACTGCCACTTACAACCGTTTGAATAACCGACCAGCCACATTGTATACCTAAATCTCTGGGGTACTGACACTTACAACCGTTTGAATAACCGACCAGCCACATTATACCTAAATCTCACCAGAGGTACTGCCACTTACAACCGTTTGAATAACCGACCAGCCACATTATACCTAAATCTCACCAGAGGTACTGACACTTACAACCGTTTGAATAACCGACCAACCACATTATACCTAAATCTCACCAGAGATACTGCCGCTTCCAACCGTTTGAATAACCGACCAATCACATTATACCTAAATCTCACCAGAGTACTGCCACCCACAACCGTTTGAATAACCGACCAGCCACATTATACCTAAATCTCACCAGAGATACTGCCGCTTCCAACCATTTGAATAACCGACCAGCCACATTATACCTAAATCTCACCAGAGGTACTGTCGCTTCCAACCGTTTGAATAACCGACCAGCCACATTATACCTAAATCTCACCAGAGGTACTGCCACTTCCAACCGTTTGAATAACCGACCAGCCACATTATACCTAAATCTCACCAGAGGTACTGCCGCTTCCAACCGTTTGAATAACCGACCAGCCACATTATACCTAAATCTCACCAGAGGTACTGCCACTTACAACCGTTTGAATAACCGACCAGCCACATTATACCTAAATCTCACCAGAGGTACTGACACTTACAACCGTTTGAATAACCGACCAGCCACATTATACCTAAATCTCACCAGAGGTACTGCCGCTTCCAACCGTTTGAATAACCGACCAGCCACATTATACCTAAATCTCACCAGAGATACTGCCGCTTCCAACCGTTTGAATAACCGACCAGCCACATTATACCTAAATCTCACCAGAGGTACTGCCGCTTCCAACCGTTTGAATAACCGACCAGCCACATTATACCTAAATCTCACCAGAGGTACTGCCACTTCCAACCGTTTGAATAACCGACCAGTCACATTATACCTAAATCTCACCAGAGGTACTGCCACTTACAACCGTTTGAATAACCGACCAGCCACATTATACCTAAATCTCACCAGAGGTACTGACACTTACAACCGTTTGAATAACCGACCAGCCACATTATACCTAAATCTCACCAGAGGTACTGCCACTTACAACCGTTTGAATAACCGACCAGCCACATTATACCTAAATCTCACCAGAGGTACTGACACTTACAACCGTTTGAATAACCGACCAGCCACATTATACCTAAATCTCACCAGAGATACTGCCGCTTCCAACCGTTTGAATAACCGACCAATCACATTATACCTAAATCTCACCAGAGGTACTGCCACTTACAACCGTTTGAATAACCGACCAGCCACATTATACCTAAATCTCACCAGAGATACTGCCGCTTCCAACCGTTTGAATAACCGACCAGCCACATTATACCTAAATCTCACCAGAGGTACTGTCGCTTCCAACCGTTTGAATAACCGACCAGCCACATTATACCTAAATCTCACCAGAGATACTGCCGCTTCCAACCGTTTGAATAACCGACCAGCCACATTATACCTAAATCTCACCAGAGGTACTGCCACTTCCAACCGTTTGAATAACCGACCAGTCACATTATACCTAAATCTCACCAGAGGTACTGCCACTTCCAACCGTTTGAATAACCGAACAGCCACATTATACCTAAATCTCACCAGAGGTACTGCCACTTCCAATCGTTTGAATAACCGACCAGCCACATTATACCTAAATCTCACCAGAGGTACTGCCGCTTCCAACCGTTTGAATAACCGACCAGCCACATTATACCTAAATCTCACCAGAGGTACTGCCGCTTACAACCGTTTGAATAACCGACCAGCCACATTATACCTAAATCTCACCAGAGGTACTGCCACTTCCAACCGTTTGAATAACCGACCAGCCACATTATATCTAAATCTCACCAGAGGTACTGCCACTTACAACCGTTTGAATAACCGACCAGCCACATTATACCTAAATCTCACCAGAGATACTGCCGCTTCCAACCGTTTGAATAACCGACCAGTCACATTATACCTAAATCTCACCAGAGGTACTGCCACTTACAACCGTTTGAATAACCGACCAGCCACATTATACCTAAATCTCACCAGAGATACTGCCGCTTCCAACCGTTTGAATAACCGACCAGCCACATTATACCTAAATCTCACCAGAGGTACTGCCACTTCCAACCGTTTGAATAACCGAACAGCCACATTATACCTAAATCTCACCAGAGGTACTGCCACTTCCAACCGTTTGAATAACCGACCAGCCACATTATACCTAAATCTCACCAGAGGTACTGCCACTTACAACCGTTTGAATAACCGACCAGTCACATTATACCTAAATCTCACCAGAGGTACTGCCACTTCCAACCGTTTGAATAACCGACCAGTCACATTATACCTAAATCTCACCAGAGGTACTGCCACTTCCAACCGTTTGAATAACCGACCAGTCACATTATACCTAAATCTCACCAGAGGTACTGCCACTTCCAACCGTTTGAATAACCGACCAGTCACATTATACCTAAATCTCACCAGAGGTACTGCCACTTCCAACCGTTTGAATAACCGACCAGTCACATTATACCTAAATCTCACCAGAGGTACTGCCACTTCCAACCGTTTGAATAACCGACCAGTCACATTATACCTAAATCTGACCAGAGGTACTGCCACTTCCAACCGTTTGAATAACCGACCAGTCACATTATACCTAAAATCTCACCAGAGGTACTGCCACTTCCAACCGTTTGAATAACCGACCAGTCACATTATACCTAAATCTCACCAGAGGTACTGCCACTTTCAACCGTTTGAATAACCGACCAGTCACATTATACCTAAATCTCACCAGAGGTACTGCCACTTCCAACCGTTTGAATAACCGACCAGTCACATTATACCTAAATCTCACCCAGGAAAGTGCCACCCTTCCAACCGTTTGAATAACCGACCAGTCACATTATACCTAAATCTCACCAGAGGTACTGCCACTTCCAACCGTTTGAATAACCGACCAGCCACATTATACCTAAATCTCACCAGAGGTACTGCCGCTTACAACCGTTTGAATAACCGACCAGCCACATTATACCTAAATCTCACCAGAGGTACTGCCACTTCCAACCGTTTGAATAACCGACCAGCCACATTATATCTAAATCTCACCAAGAATTACTGCCACTTACAACCGTTTGAATAACCGACCAGCCACATTATACCTAAATCTCACCAGAGGTACTGCCGCTTCCAACCGTTTGAATAACCGACCAGCCACATTATATCTAAATCTCACCAGAGGTACTGCCACTTCCAACCGTTTGAATAACCGACCAGCCACATTATACCTAAATCTCACCAGAGATACTGCCGCTTCCAACCGTTTGAATAACCGACCAGTCGTACTATCTAAATCTCACCAGAGGTACTGCCACTTCCAACCGTTTGAATAACCGACGACCAGCCACATTATATCTAAATCTCACCAGAGGTACTGCCACTTCCAAGCCGTTTGAATAACCGACCAGTCACATTATATCCAAATCTCACCAGAGGTACTGCCACTTCCAACCGTTTGAATAACCGACCAGCCACATTATATCTAAATCTCACCAGAAGTACTGCCACTTACAACCGTTTGAATAACCGACCAGCCACATTTATACTAAATCTCACCAGAGGTACTGCCACTTCCAACCGTTTGAATAACCGACCAGCCATATTATATCTAAATCTCACCAGAAGTACTGCCACTTCCAACCGTTTGAATAACCGACCAGCCACATTATACCTAAATCTCACCAGAGATACTGCCGCTTCCAACCGTTTGAATAACCGACCAGTCACATTATACCTAAATCTCACCAGAGGTACTGCCACTTACAACCGTTTGAATAACCGACCAGCCACATTATACCTAAATCTCACCAGAGATACTGCCGCTTCCAACCGTTTGAATAACCGACCAGCCACATTATACCTAAATCTCACCAGAGGTACTGCCACTTCCAACCGTTTGAATAACCAGACAGCCACATTATACCTAAATCTCACCAGAGGTACTGCCACTTCCAACCGTTTGAATAACCGACCAGCCACATTATACCTAAATCTCACCAGAGGTACTGCCACTTACAACCGTTTGAATAACCGACCAGCCACATTATACCTAAATCTCACCAGAGGTACTGCCACTTCCAACCGTTTGAATAACCGACCAGTCACATTATACCTAGAAATCTCACCAGAGGTACTGCCACTTCAACCGTTTGAATAACCGAACAGCCACATTATACCTAAATCTCACCAGAGGTACTGCCACTTCCAACCGTTTGAATAACCGACCAGCACCCGCATTATACCTAAATCACCAGAGGTACTGCGCTTCAACCGTTTGAATAACCGACCAGCCACATTATACCTAAATCTCACCAGAGGTACTGCCACTTCCAACCGTTTGAATAACCGACCAGCCATTAACCACTCGTCCTCACCAGAGGTACTGCCACTTCCAACCGTTTGAATAACCGACCAGCTACATTATCCTAAATCTCACCAGAGGTACTGCCACTTACAACCGTTTGAATAACCGACCAGCCACATTATCTATAAATCTCACAGAGGTACTGGCCACTTACAACCGTTTGAATAACCGACCAGCCACATTATACCTAAATCTCACCAGAGATACTGCCACTTCCAACCGTTTGAATAGCCGACCAGCCACCTTCCATACTAAATCTCTTGAAAGTACTGCCACTTCAACCGTTTGAATAACCGACCAAAGTCACATTATACCTAAATCTCACCAGAGGTACTGCCACCTTCCAACCGTTTGAATAACCGAACAGACACATTATACCTAAATCTCACCAGAGATACTGCCGCTTCCAACCGTTTGAATAACCGACCAGTCACATTATACCTAAATCTCACCAGAGGTACTGCCACTTACAACCGTTTGAATAACCGACCAGCCACATTATACCTAAATCTCACCAGAGATACTGCCGCTTCCAACCGTTTGAATAACCGACCAGCCACATTATACCTAAATCTCACCAGAGGTACTGCCACTTCCAACCGTTTGAATAACCGAACAGCCACATTATACCTAAATCTCACCAGAGGTACTGCCACTTCCAACCGTTTGAATAACCGACCAGCCACATTATACCTAAATCTCACCAGAGGTACTGCCACTTACAACCGTTTGAATAACCGACCAGCCACATTATACCTAAATCTCACCAGAGGTACTGCCACTTACAACCGTTTGAATAACCGACCAGCCACATTATACCTAAATCTCACCAGAGGTACTGACACTTACAACCGTTTGAATAACCGACCAGCCACATTATACCTAAATCTCACCAGAGGTACTGCCGCTTCCAACCGTTTGAATAACCGACCAGCCACATTATACCTAAATCTCACCAGAGGTACTGTCGCTTCCAACCGTTTGAATAACCGACCAGCCACATTATACCTAAATCTCACCAGAGATACTGCCGCTTCCAACCGTTTGAATAACCGACCAGCCACATTATACCTAAATCTCACCAGAGGTACTGCCGCTTCCAACCGTTTGAATAACCGACCAGCCACATTATACCTAAATCTCACCAGAGGTACTGCCACTTCCAACCGTTTGAATAACCGACCAGTCACATTATACCTAAATCTCACCAGAGGTACTGCCACTTCCAACCGTTTGAATAACCGAACAGACACATTATACCTAAATCTCACCAGAGATACTGCCACTTCCAACCGTTTGAATAACCGACCAGCCACATTATACCTAAATCTCACCAGAGGTACTGCCGCTTCCAACCGTTTGAATAACCGACCAGCCACATTATACCTAAATCTCACCAGAGGTACTGCCGCTTCCAACCGTTTGAATAACCGAACAGCCACATTATACCTAAATCTCACCAGAGGTACTGACACTTACAACCGTTTGAATAACCGACCAGCCACATTATACCTAAATCTCACCAGAGATACTGCCGCTTCCAACCGTTTGAATAACCGACCAATCACATTATACCTAAATCTCACCAGAGGTACTGCCACTTACAACCGTTTGAATAACCGACCAGCCACATTATACCTAAATCTCACCAGAGGTACTGCCACTTCCAACCGTTGGAATAACCGAACAGCCACATTATACCTAAATCTCACCAGAGGTACTGCCACTTCCAACCGTTTGAATAACCGAACAGCCACATTATACCTAAATCTCACCAGAGGTACTGACACTTACAACCGTTTGAATAACCGACCAGCCACATTATACCTAAATCTCACCAGAGGTACTGCCACTTACAACCGTTTGAATAACCGACCAGCCACATTATACCTAAATCTCACCAGATGTACTGACACTTACAACCGTTTGAATAACCGACCAGCCACATTATACCTAAATCTCACCAGAGATACTGCCGCTTCCAACCGTTTGAATAACCGACCAATCACATTATACCTAAATCTCACCAGAGGTACTGCCACTTACAACCGTTTGAATAACCGACCAGCCACATTATACCTAAATCTCACCAGAGGTACTGCCACTTCCAACCGTTTGAATAACCGACCAGTCACATCATACCTAAATCTCACCAGAGGTACTGCCACTTCCAACCGTTTGAATAACCGACCAGCCACATTATACCTAAATCTCACCAGAGGTACTGACACTTACAACCGTTTGAATAACCGACCAGCCACATTATACCTAAATCTCACCAGAGGTACTGACACTTACAACCGTTTGAATAACCGACCAGCCACATTATACCTAAATCTCACCAGAGGTACTGCCACTTCCAACCGTTTGAATAACCGAACAGCCACATTATACCTAAATCTCACCAGAGGTACTGCCACTTCCAACCGTTTGAATAACCGACCAGCCACATTATACCTAAATCTCACCAGAGGTACTGCCACTTACAACCGTTTGAATAACCGAACAGCCACATTATACCTAAATCTCACCAGAGATACTGCCGCTTCCAACCGTTTGAATAACCGACCAGCCACATTATACCTAAATCTCACCAGAGGTACTGCCGCTTCCAACCGTTTGAATAACCGACCAGCCACATTATACCTAAATCTCACCAGTGGTACTGCCGCTTCCAACCGTTTGAATAACCGACCAGCCACATTATACCTAAATCTCACCAGAGGTACTGACACTTACAACCGTTTGAATAACCGACCAGCCACATTATACCTAAATCTCACCAGAGATACTGCCGCTTCCAACCGTTTGAATAACCGACCAATCACATTATACCTAAATCTCACCAGAGGTACTGCCACTTACAATCGTTTGAATAACCGACCAGCCACATTATACCTAAATCTCACCAGAGATACTGCCGCTTCCAACCGTTTGAATAACCGACCAGCCACATTATACCTAAATCTCACCAGAGGTACTGCCACTTCCAACCGTTTGAATAACCGACCAGTCACATCATACCTAAATCTCACCAGAGATACTGCCGCTTCCAACCGTTTGAATAACCGACCAGCCACATTATACCTAAATCTCACCAGAGGTACTGACACTTACAACCTGTTTGAATAACCGACCAGCCACATTAGTACCTAAATCTCACCAGAGGTACTGCCACTTCCAACCGTTGGAATAACCGAACAGCCACATTATACCTAAATCTTCACCAGAGGTACTTGCCACTTCCAACCGTTTGAATAACCGACCAGCCACATTATACCCAAATCTCACCAGAGGTACTGCCGCTTCCAACCGTTTGAATAACCGACCAGCCACATTATACCTAAATCCCCCACCAGTGGTACCAAGTGCTTCCAACCGTTTGAATAACCGACCAGCCACATTATACCCAACCACCAGAGGTACTGCCGCTTCCAACCGTTTGAATAACCGAACAGCCACATTATACCTAAAATCTCACCAGAGGTACTGCCACTTCCAACAGTTTGAATAACCGAAAAGCCACATTATACCTAAATCTCACCAGAGGTACTGCCGCTTCCAACCGTTTGAATAACCGACCAGCCACATTATACCTAAATCTCACCAGAGGTACCGTCGCTACAACCGTTTGAATAACCGACCAGCCACATTATACCTAAATCTCTACCCAGAGGTACTGCCACTTACAACCGTTTGAATAACCGACCAGCCACATTATATCTAGTCCACCAGAGGTACTGCCACTTCCAACCGTTTGAATAACCGACCAGCCACATTATACCTAACCACCAGAGATACTGCCGCTTCCAACCGTTTGAATAACCGACCAGTCACATTATACCCAAATTCACCAGAGGTACTGCCACTTACAACCGTTTGAATAACCGACCAGCCACATTATACCTAAATCTCACCAGAGGTACTGCCGCTTCCAACCGTTTGAATAACCGACCAGCCACATTATACCTAAATCTCACTAGTGGCATTGCCGCTTCCAACCGTTTGAATAAATCGACCAGCCACATTATACCTAAATCTTCACCAGAGGTACTGCCGCTTCCAAACCGTTTGAATAACCGAACAGCCACATTATACCTAAATCTCACCAGAGGTACTGCCACTTCCAACAGTTTGAATAACCGAAAAGCCACATTATACCTAAATCTCACCAGAGGTACTGCCGCTTCCAACCGTTTGAATAACCGACCAGCCACATTATACCTAAATCTCACAAGAGGTACTGCCGCTTACAACCGTTTGAATAACCGACCAGCCACATTATACCTAAATCTCACCAGAGGTACTGCCACTTACAACCGTTTGAATAACCGACCAGCCACATTATATCTAAATTCACCAGAGGCACTGCCACTTCCAACCGTTTGAATAACCGACCAGCCACATTATACCTAAATCTCACCAGAGATACTGCCGCTTCCAACCGTTTGAATAACCGACCAGTCACATTATACCTAAATCTCACCAGAGGTACTCGCTACTTACAACCGTTTGAATAACCGACCAGCCACATTATACCTAAATCTCACCAGAGATACTGCCGCTTACAACCGTTTGAATAACCGACCAGCCACATTATACCTAAATCTCACCAGAGGTACTGCCACTTCCAACCGTTTGAATAACCGACCAGCCACATTATACCTAAATCTCACCAGAGGTACTGCCACTTCCAACCGTTTGAATAACCGACCAGCCACATTATACCTAAATCTCACCAGAGGTACTGCCACTTACAACCGTTTGAATAACCGACCAGCCACATTATACCTAAATCTCACCAGAGGTACTGACACTTACAACCGTTTGAATAACCGACCAGCCACATTATACCTAAATCTCACCAGAGGTACTGCCGCTTCCAACCGTTTGAATAACCGACCAGCCACATTATACTTAATCTCACCAGAGGTACTGTCGCTTCCAACCGTTTGAATAACCGACCAGCCACATTATACCTAAATTCACCAGAGATACTGCCGCTTCCAACCGTTTGAATAACCGACCAGCCACATTATACCTAAATCTCACCAGAGGTACCGCCGCTTCCAACCGTTTGAATAACCGACCAGCCACATTATACCTAAATCTCACCAGAGGTACTGCCACTTCCAACCGTTTGAATAACCGACCAGTCACATTATACCTAAATCTCACCAGAGGTACTGCCACTTCCAACTGTTTGAATAACCGACCAGCCACATAATACCTAAATCTCACCAGAGGTACTGCCGCTTCCAACCGTTTGAATAACCGAACAGCCACATTATACCTAAATCTTACCAGAGATACTGCCACTTCCAACCGTTTGAATAACCGACCCGCCACATTATACCCAAATCTCACCAGAGGTACTGCCACTTCCAACCGTTTGAATAACCGACCAGCCACATTATACCTAAATCTCACCAGAGGTACTGCCACTTCCAACCGTTTGAATAACCGACCAGCCACATTATACCTAAATCTCACCAGAGGTACTGCCGCTTCCAACCGTTTGAATAACTGACCAGCTACATTATACCTAAATCTCACCAGAGATACTGCCATTTCCAACCGTTTGAATAACCGACCAGCCACATAATACCTAAATCTCACCAGAGGTACTGCCGCTTCCAACCGTTTGAATAACCGAACAGCCACATTATACCTAAATCTCACCAGAGGTACTGCCATTTCCAACCGTTTGAATAACCGACCAGCCACATAATACCTAAATCTCACCAGAGGTACTGCCGCTTCCAACCGTTTGAATAACCGACCAGCCACATTATACCTAAATCTCACCAGAGGTACTGCCATTTCCAACCGTTTGAATAACCGACCAGCCACATAATACCTAAATCTCACCAGAGGTACTGCCGCTTCCAACCGTTTGAATAACCGAACAGCCACATTATACCTAAATCTCACCAGAGGTACTGCCATTTCCAACCGTTTGAATAACCGACCAGCCACATAATACCTAACCACCAGAGGTACTGCCGCTTCCAACCGTTTGAATAACCGAACAGCCACATTATACCTAAATTCTACCAGAGGTACTGCCACTTCCATCCGTTTGAATAACCGACCAGCCACATAATACCTAAATCTCACCAGAGGTACTGCCTAACCGTTTGAATAACCGACCAGCCACATTATACCTAAATCTCACCAGAGGTACTGCCATTTCCAACCGTTTGAATAACCGACCAGCCACATAATACCTAAATCTCACCAGAGGTACTGCCGCTTCCAACCGTTTGAATAACCGACCAGCCACATTATACCTAAATCTCACTAGAGGTACTGCCATTTCCAACCGTTTGAATAACCGACCAGCCACATAATACCTAAATCTCACCAGAGATACTGCCGCTTCCAACCGTTTGAATAACCGACCAATCACATTATACCCAAATTCACCAGAGGTACTGCCATTTCCAACCGTTTGAATAACCGACCAGCCACATAATACCTAAATCTCACCAGAGGTACTGCCGCTTCCAACCGTTTGAATAACCGACCAGCCACATTATACCTAAATCTCACCAGAGGTACTGCCATTTCCAACCGTTTGAATAACCGACCAGCCACATAATACCTAAAATCTCACCAGAGGTACTGCCGCTTCCAACCGTTTGAATAACCGAACAGCCACATTATACCTAAATCTTCACCAGAGGTACTGCCATTTCCAACCGTTTGAATAACCGACCAGCCACATAATACCTAAATCTCACCAGAGGTACTGCCGCTTCCAACCGTTTGAATAACCGAACAGCCACATTATACCTAAATCTCACCAGAGGTACTGCCGCTTCCAACCGTTTGAATAACCGACCAGCCACATTATACCCAAATCTGACCAGAGGTATCACTTCCATCCGTTTGAATAACCGAACAGCCACATTATACCTAAATCTCACCAGAGGTACTGCCACTTCCATCCGTTTGAATAACCGACCAGCCACATTATACCTAAATCTCACCAGAGGTACTGCCGCTTCCAACCGTTTGAATAACCGACCAGCCACATTATACCTAAATCTCACCAGAGGTACTGCCACTTCCATCCGTTTGAATAACCGAACAGCCACATTATACCCAAATTCCCACCAGAGGTACTGCCACTTCCAACCGTTTGAATAACCGACCAGCCACATAATACCTAAATCTCACCAGAGGTACTGCTGCTTCCAACCGTTTGAATAACCGACCAGCCACATTAT
Source organism: Ascarosepion bandense (assembly GCA_037127315.1). Taxonomy (NCBI): domain Eukaryota; kingdom Metazoa; phylum Mollusca; class Cephalopoda; order Sepiida; family Sepiidae; genus Ascarosepion; species Ascarosepion bandense. The sequence goes on from JBBBDQ010002325.1 coordinate 501,606, forward strand.
ACCTAAATCTCACCAGAGGTACTGCCATTTCCAAATCGTTTGAATAACCGACCAGCCACATAATACCTAAATCTCACCAGAGGTACTGCCGCTTCCAACCGTTTGAATAACCGACCAGCCAACATTATACCCAAATCTCACCAGAGGTACTGCTCTAAACCGTTTGAATAACCGACCAGCCACATAATGTATCTAAATCCTTAACAGAGGTACTGCCGCTTCCAACCGTTTGAATAACCGAACAGCCACATTATACCTAAATCTCACCAGAGGTACTGCCACTTCCAACCGTTTGAATAACCGAACAGCCACATTATACCTAAATCTCACCAGAGGTACTGCCACTTACAACCGTTTGAATAACCGACCAGCCACATTATACCTAAATCTCACCAGAGGTACTGCCACTTCCATCCGTTTGAATAACCGAACAGCCACATTATACCTAAATCTCACCAGAGGTACTGCCACTTCCATCCGTTTGAATAACCGAACAGCCACATTATACCTAAATCTCTACCAGAGGTACTGCCACTTCCAACCGTTTGAATAACCGACCAGCCACATAATAATTAAATCTCACCAGAGGTACTGCCGCTTCCAACCGTTTGAATAACCGACCAGCCACATTATACCTAAATCTCACCAGAGGTACTGCCACTTACAACCGTTTGAATAACCGACCAGCCACATTATACCTAAATCTCACCAGAGGTACTGCCACTTACAACCGTTTGAATAACCGAACAGCCACATTATACCCAAATCTTCACCAGAGGTACTGCCACTTACAACCGTTTGAATAACCGACCAGCCACATTATACCTAAATCTCACCAGAGGTACTGCCACTTCCATCCGTTTGAATAATCGAACAGCCACATTATACCTAAATCTCACCAGAGGTACTGCCACTTCCAACCGTTTGAATAACCGAACAGCCACATTATACCTAAATCTCACCAGAGGTACTGCCACTTCCATCCGTTTGAATAACCGAACAGCCACATTATACCTAAATCTCACCAGAGGTACTGCCATTTCCAACCGTTTGAATAACCGACCAGCCACATAATACCTAAATCTCACCAGAGGTACTGCCGCTTCCAACCGTTTGAATAACCGACCAGCCACATTATACCTAAATCCCACCAGAGGTACTGCCGCTTCCAACCGTTTGAATAACCGACCAGCCACATTATACCTAAATCTCACCAGAGGTACTGCCACTTCCAACCGTTTGAATAACCGAACAGCCACATTATACCTAAATCTCACCAGAGGTACTGCCACTTCCAACCGCCTGAATATCCGACGTGTAATCTTTCAGAGACACATTTCCTATCACCCATTTTCTTTTGTCTGTCCTTAAGCCCCCTTACGCATGAAGTAAACAATAATGGTTATAAAAACAGAGTAAGCAAGAAAGTATGCAATAATCCAATGTACATGTATGATCTCAAACTTTTTGCCAAAGAAAATAACATGTTGAACGGTCTCTTCAATACTGTAAAATGTTTCAGTGACTGTATAGATATGAATTTCGGATTAGTTAAATGTGCAAAAAAAAAAAAAAAAAAAAAAATCAAGAAAAGAAAAATTACAAAACACAATTGATTTACATTTTGTCATAAAGATTAGGGAAATGAAGAATTCTTATAGGTACCTAGGAATTATCGAAGGTGATGGTATACTCAAATGAAGGAAAAATTAAGAAAAGAATACTACAGGCATGTGCGTCTGGTGTTAAATACCAAGTTGAAATTCACAATACAGCATATCAACCATAATTGGAGTAGATAGACTAATTGGAGTAGATAGACTAAACTAAACTATCGTCCGGTTCACACTCCACCCACGTCTATTGAACAGGTGAAGAGGCTCATCCCTTGTTCCATGTTTAGGATGTGGTCACCGGCTTTCTCTTTTCCAATATTTTCACTCCTACGTAGCCCACTGCGCTTCAGTGGCGTTACCGCCTTGCTCGGGATGATATGATTAAAAAAAAAAATAAAAAAAAAGAATAAACACCCCGGCTTTACCTGTGGTGAAATACACTTTCAACATCGTTAGCTGAACCTGACATTAAGTGAATGGATGCCAAAACGTGAAAGATTCTCAAATTCGATCACATACATTATCCTGATGTTAATCGTCTGTATATATCCAGAGCCGAAAGAGGAAGGATATTATTTTGACTAGAACAGTTATACAAAGCTACATCAATCGATCATCAAAGATACCTGAAAACAACAGAAGACGGGATAAGGATGCGTGTCAAAGAATATCAAAGCAGTAAGAAACTGTATTCAGTAACAAAGGAACAAGTCCCAAATAGAATTTCAATTGGGCATGTGGGTTGTGGTGCAGTAGATATCGACTCGGAACAACAAATCGGGGTGTCGAGTTCGAATTCCATTTGAATTCCTTGCATTCACTTACGCACAAATACCCTTAGGAAAGATATTAATCCGCCTCTTCTCACCAGTTACGGGTTAAATAATAGGACATATTGGGTTCTATAGCCATGACTGGGAACCAGTCTACCGCAGAAAGCTAATCGTCTGTCCAGTCAGTCATGTCTCTTTCGAGACATAATCGTCCAAGCGTGTATCACGTATGGCACTTAATTGACTGACTGAAATAAATACAAGGAAAATATTATATCCCTATTGCAGCTTCAAAAACCTTTAAAAAGATAGCAAAGGCAAATATTATCGGTCAGATACGCAAACGATGGCAAGTTAAGGTCAATATTATGCCCGTACGAAATAACCTGATATAGACAAACCCCGTACCCATTGGTGGTTATGTCATGCAGGATTAAAAGCTTAAACCGAAAATTTTATTCTTGCTGAACAGGACCAATATTTGCTAAATATAAATTACAAAGTACACATATTGAAAAACTGTGCTGGCTCAAAATTCCGATTCCGTGATAAATATCCAGAAACAATTCACCATATTGTATCAGGTTGAACGATATTAGCCCCTACTAAAACTAAATCTAAAACCCGAATGACGGAATGGGTTAATATCTTTATTGGATATATACAATTTTTACGAAAAGGAAACTGATGTGCAAACCACCCAGACTTAGTTACAGGCATAGAAGCTGTAACACTTTTATGAGATTTTACAATACAAACAGACAAAAGAATCAACGGTATTCGCCCAGATATCGTGATTAAAGATGACATGAAGCCATTTAAAAAGGTCTTGTTGGCACTCAGTTCTCAGCTATGGGTAAATAATTAGCCCCCAAACTGGGGTTTGTCTTGGGCATGACAATAAAATGCATTCGGCAGCAAGGCCTCTGGTCGAAAGCTTTCGAAGAGCGGAGATCATTTCTTAATTGCTGCTGTTTTCAGTTTCAAACTTGACCTGGGATCGTAGCACCTGTTAGGGTCCCAGCCATAGTAAATAGTTTAGTATAAAACAGATTTTTATTGTAAAAATACTAGCAGTATATCTTTGAAAAAAGTTATCAGAAATACATTTTCGATGAGAAATACCAGCAATACATTTGACTAACGACAAAAACTCTCTTTAAAAATACGTCAACGAAACTTGATCTACAAAGCGATTTCTGACAAAGAATACATATTCCATTCATACGAACCCATCCTAATTAACTTGTCGACATTAATTATCACATTGAGGTTGATATGGCGTAAAACAAATCAAACCGTGCCAAACCAAACCAAACCTTTCTCTCTTTTCTCTTTCTCTCTCTTTCCCTTTCTTTCTCTCTTCCTTCCTTTATCTCTCTTTTTTCTCTATCACTCCTTTTCTCTCTCTTCCCCCTTTTCTCTTTTTTTCCTCTCTCTTCCCTCTTTCTTTTTCTATTCCTATCGCTGCTCTCCCTTTCTCTTTATCTCTATCTCCCTCTCTCTTTCTCTTTTTTTTTCCTTTCTCTCTCTTCTCCTTTCTCTCTCTACTGCCATCTCCCTCTATCTCTCTTTCTCGTTCTATTAATTTTCATCTATCTCAACCTTTTCTCTCTATATGTGGTACCAGCAGGGCATTTTTGGAAAAAATTACAAGCATAGATTTGACTCTCGACGAAAACCCTCTTTACAAAATTCAGTCAATGAAACCTGATATTCAAATTGATTTCTGACAAAGAATATATATTCTATTCATACGAACCTATCCTAGAAAATTCTGTCGGCATTAAATAAATCATTGAGGTTGATGCGCCGTAAGATAAAAATAAACCAAACGAAACCGGAATGAAACGTCTATACACAGAAATAAAAGAAATAATAATAATAATAATAATAATATGTAGCATCCGTCGATCTTGAGAGACCCCATGGATCTGCAACCAAAGAGTTGTGCTTCAGCTCCTGCTCAGCATCCGTTGTAACTGTACTGGCCCACGCGGAAGTGATAGTCTCGACTGCACCCAATGCATGTAAAGGCACCCCACGTCCGATGTAGCCGTGTTGTTTCTCTTCTGTCGAGCAGATTTCTTTTCCCTTTTTTTTTTTGTCTTCACTCACTCCAGGCCCCAGTATAAATCGCGACTCCAGTGTGAACGATCGTTGGCAAACGTCTTCCCACCTCTCGTTGTCGATGTGCGTCTCCCTCGTGTCCAATTTGAAGACATCCTTGATGTCATAATCTTGAGATATGTGCACGACCCCCCCCCACAAAAAAACGAAAACAAAAACAACACTTTGGATTAAGGAACAAATGCAGACAAGCCAAAGAGGAATGGCTCAACAACAAATGTGCAGAAGTAGAGAGACTGAGCAGGAACAACAAAGCAGAGATGCATAAAGAAATAAGAGAACTGACATGACAAAAAACCTGCTTCTCAACAGGATGCATAAAATCCAAGGAAGGGACAATCATATTAGAGAAAGAGGAAATACTCCAGCGATGGGAAGAATACATAAAGGATCTCTTTTGCGACAAGAGAGAACAACCGAGAATACACAAGGAGATGGATGGACCGGAAATACTAAAATCCGAAGTGGAAGCTGCAATGGCCAAAATGAACAGAAACAAAGCAGCTGATCCAGACGGCATAGTGATAGAGCTGCTGACAGCCTTAGAAGAATATGGCATAGAAAAGATTACCGACATAATAAACGAAATTTATAGCAGCGGAATAATACCAGACGACCTATGCAAGTCGATATTTATAGCGCTGCCGAAGAAACCTGGTGCAAACGAGTGCGAACTACACAGAACTATCAGCTTAATGAGTCACAGTACAAAACTGATTGTCAGAATCCTGATGAATAGAACGAGAAGCAGAATCAGGCCAGAGATAGGGCAGGAAGAGTGCGGGTTGGTCAAAGACACTGGAACAAGGAACGCCATATTCATGATTAGGATGCTCTCTGAAAGGGCATTACAAATGAAGAAAGACTTGTACCTATGCTTCATTGACTACGCGAAAGCATTCGACAAAATACGACACAAAGAATTGATGGAGATGCTAGGCAATCTCGACATTTTCGACAAAGACATAAGAATAATCAAGAATCTCTACTGGCAGCAAACGGTCTGCATACGGACAGGTAACGACCTCAATAGATACACAAAGATAGAAAAAGGCGTAAGACAAGGATGTGTCTTTTCACCCGATTTGTTCAACCTATACAGCGAGAATATTTTGAGGACCCTAGATGACAGGATTTGTTATTGGAGGCCACAACCTGAACAAAATAAGGTATGCGGACGATACAGTGCTAATTGCGGACACGGAAAGGAAACTACAAGACCTCATACAGAAAGTAGCAGCGGAGAGTGACAAGAAGGGACTACAAATAAACTTTAAGAAAACTGAGTGCATGGTCATCAGCAAAAGATACAACCCAAAATGCCAAATGCAGGTGGGGGATAACAGAATCAAACAAGTACAAGACTTTAAGTACCTAGGAAGTGTTCTAACAGGAGATGGAAAGTGCGACACGGAGATCCGAAGGCGAATTGGCATGGCAAAGGACGCGTTCCAGAAGATGAGCAAAATACTAACACACAGGAAAATCTCAATAGAAACGAAGAAAAGAGTTCTAGACTGCTACGTGATGTCATTTCTTCAATACGGCTGTGAATGCTGGACAATATCATCGAAAATGAGGACAAAACTGGAAGCGGCCGAAATGTGGTTCTACAGAAGGATGCTACGGGTTTCGTGGACTGAGCATACAAGCAACGACGAAGTGTTAGAAAGAATGGCAACAAAAAGGAAATTGATGCTGAGCATCAGGAAGAGACAATTGAAGTTCCTGGGACATGCAATGAGGAAGGAGAGCCTGAAGAACCTGATACTGACTGGACAGATAGAAGGAAGGAGAGGCAGAGGAAGGCAGCGGATAATATATTTGCAGGGCCTGATCAGGTGGATGACGGAACGGGGGTTGCCAGGAGCAACAGGAGCAAACATACTAAGAGCCACAAGGGATAGGGAAACGTGGAGAGCCATGATCGCCTACGTCCTGAGGGGACAGAGCACATAGAAGAAGAAGAAAAGGGAAAAATAATTTTGATACGGAGATATAATATTAATATTTTTACTTTTTTCGATTTTAGTCCTGCACGTGAAATAATCTTTGGAATAAAAGAATTGGTGAATTTGTTTGGGTTTTAAGAAACAATTTTCAGCAATGATAGTGCTAGCTAGCTAGCTAGCTAGCTAGCTAGCTATCTATCTTGGGCCCCTCGACGTGGTGTAATGACTAGCAAGCTTGTCTCGCTAGAACCTATCACAACTGAGTAGTGAGTTCGATCCTCACTAGGAGCCCCATATTTTCGGCCTTGTGCCACATATAAGCTGCGCTAGCTATCTAGATAGCTATTGCGGACTCTTTAAAATCGATCTATCTACACTACCGGTCATAATTATTAGGCCACCCTAGTTTTAAAAAAATGATGTATTTCATATTAATTTTAATATTTATTGCCAAGTGGATAATTCTAAATGAAAATAGAATGGTTCTTTTCTTATTATAACTATGTAAAATTTTACAAAGCAGCCAGGGAGCCTTTGCTTCGACTAGCCAATAAGAAAAGGAGTCTAGCATGAAGAAGAGCGCACAAAAACTGGACACTAGAACAGTTCATTTGATGCACTATGTTATTGTGCAGTATTAACAAAAGAACTATTCTCTTTTAATTTAGGATTATCCACTTGGCAATCAATACTAAAAATAGTATGAAATACATCAATTTAAAAAACTGGAGTGGCCTAATAATTATGGCCGGTAGTGTACTTACTTATATAAATCAATTAGCCAGTAGTGATTGTCTCATATCTCATGGCAAATAAGACGTGATGTAACAGTTAGCAAACTTGTCTCCTTAGATCTTTTATAACTGATTAGTGTGTTCGATCTTCATTGGCTGCTCCAGACATTTGGCATTGTGCCGCGTTGAAGCTACCCTTATAAAATCTTCGTATAGCATTGGAAATGTATATGTATGAAAATTTAATTCTTCATATTTATTCACTAGTTTAGAATAAATTGAGCGAAATAACACATCACTAAATAAGTCCCGGATCTGACATATAGATGGCGCCACTTATAAAAAGCCATATGATTTTTGTGAAGTCAGTCAGTTTAGGTGCCATACGTGATACACGCTTGGGCGATCATGTCTCTAAAGAGACATGACTGACTGGGCAGAAGATTATCCCGCAGTAGGTTGCCATTGCTTTCTGCGGTAGACCGGTTGCCGACCAAGGCTATAGAACCCAATCTGTCCTGTTATTTGATTCATAACAAGAGGGAGAAGAGATGTATTCTATTATTATGTAATAATTAGTGGGTGATCAGTTTATTGCTTAATAACAATAGAAACTCGATCCCCCACTTATGACCAGAAGTCAATCATGATTCCAACTATTATATTCAGTCAGTCAGTTAAGTGCCATACGTGATACACGCTTGGGCGATCATGTCTCTAAAGAGACATGACTGACTGGGCAGAAGATTATCCCGCAGTAGGTTGCCATTGCTTTCCGCGGTAGACTGGTTGCCGACCAAGGCTATAGAACCCAATCTGTCCTGCTATTTAACCCATAACTGGAAGGAAGAGATGGATTAATACCTTTCCCAAGGGTATTTGCGCGTAAGTGAATACAATGGATTCAGCTGGAATTCGAACTCGGCTCCCCGGTTTCTCGTTCCGAGCCGATATCCGCTGTACCACAACGCACATCCTTTTAGGTTCAATCGGATTATTAATTTACAAATTACAGTTATTTAAGTGAAGCTACTGTTTCAAATTTTCAAAACAATGGAAAAAATCTGAATTTCGTGTGTTGATAAAGCATTGCTTTCTGATGGGAAAAATACTGTTCAAGCAAAGCGATGGCTTGATAAGTGCTATTCGAACTCAACGGTTAAGAGGTGCTATGCTGACTTTAAACGCAGTCGTGCAGGCACAAATAATGCTGAACGCCCAGGTCACCCAAAATCGCCAGTGGTCATGGAAAAGTCCAAAAACATAAACAAACTCGTTTTGGCTAATCGTAAATTGAAGTTGAATGAGATAGCAGAGAAGTTGAACATATCAGAAGGCAGTTTATTCACCATTATGCATGAACATTTGTCAATGAGAAGGCTGTGTTCAAAGTTGGTGCCGCGTTTGTTCCCAGTCAAAAACAAAAACGCGTCGACGATTCAGAGCATTGTTTGCAACTGTTTCAACGTAACAAGAAAGAGATTTTGCGTAAATATGTGACAATGGATGAAACATGGATCCTCTACTTTACCCCGGAGTCAAATCGGCAGTCAGCTGAGTGGACAGCAGCAAGTGAAATCCGTCCAAAGCGACTAAAGATGCAGGCAAAATTTTGGCCACAGTATTTTGGGATGCGCAGGGTATTTTGTTCACCGATTCCTTTGAGAAAGAGGAACCATTAATAGCTAATACTATATAGCATTATTGGTGCGTTTGAAGAAAGGAATCGCTAAAAACGGCCACAAATAAAGAAGAAAAATGTGATCTTTCACCAAGGCAACGTGCCGTGTCACAAATCGATCGCAACGGTGATAAAACTGCATGAATTGCACTTCGAATTAATTCCGCATCCACTCTATTCTCCAGATCTGGTCCCAGCGACTACTGGATGTTTGCAGACCTCAAGAGAATGCTCAAGGGAAAGAGATTTGGCTTCAATGAAGAAGTGATTTCGGAATCTGAGAAGTATTTTCAGGTCAAAGATAAATCGTTCTACAAAAAAGGCATCGAATTGTTAGAGAATAATTGGAATCAGTGTATTACCCTATGTTGATGAATAAAGTCGAATTTTGCCTAAAAGTTGTTGTATTAGTTAGGCCCCGGACTTATTTAGTGATGTGTTAATCATTACCGAGATTGATATCTTCCGAGGTGAAACTCATCCTATCAAGAATGAATAAACAAAAAAAAAAAAAAAGAAGAAAAAAAAGTAATACATTGCGCCTCCTCGACCTAACTCTCTCAGCCGACATCAAGTGGAATGACTACATTGAATCAATAGCTAAATCTGCTGCTAGGAAGGTCGGTTCACTGCGTAGTACCAGGAAGTTTTTCCTGTCTGAATCCATCTTGCACATTTATAAATCTACCATTCGTCCGTGCATTGAATACTGCTATCACACCTGGTCGGGTACTTATGCTATTCATCACGGGGTTTTCGGCAAAATCCAAAGGAGACTCGGCAATGAAATTGATCCTGATATGGTAGCTCAACTTCAGTCATATTTCTCACCGATACAATGCGTCTTCCCTCTGTCTCTTTTACAAATACTTTCACGGCTTCTGTTCCGATGAGCTTAGCTCACTAGTGCCCCCACTGCATGAATCTATGCGAACTATTACAGTAGCAACTAGTTCCTACCCTTTTACAGTGAAGCCAATCAAATATAACCGCAAATTCTACTCCTCAGCTTCTTTTCTCGCACTTCCTGCCTGTGGAACTTCCCCATCCCCGTATACTTGCTGCCGGGACAGCTACAATCTCCAAGAATTTAACTGCAATGTCAATTACAATGTCTTGTCTCCTTGACTCGTATCCTTTTGCTGACAACCCTTGTATCTTGTTCTTGCCGATATATATATATATATATATATATATATATATAGACAAGACCCGAATAAAAAATAAAGCTTAGACCCGATAAAAAATTCAACAAATACTGTGATTTTTTGTTATCTTTCAACGATATCACCATCAAGTATATCAGACGGTATGAACGGATCCTACACAAAATTAATAGACAAAACTTGTCTATATTATTCAATGAAACCTGCATTAATATATATATATATATATATATATATATATTACAGTATTCATATATTATACTACAGTATAATATATTATACTACAGTATTCATAGCTGATTCAATTAATTAATTAATACTGTAGCAAAAGGCGAAAATAATATATATATATAGAGAGAGAGCTACTCTGGCGTGTACGCATCGCTCATTCAGTAAAATGAATTAGAGCACTCTAGCTATTGGGCGCGTATAATGATAATCTATGTGCTAAAAAGTCTGCCTTTTTCCACCGAACGCTCATAGCCCAGAGGTAGAATCACCTACTGACGCCAATTCAGTCGGGTTTCAGTCCTGGGTTGAAAAGCAATCGGAGTCTAACCGTACTGATGAGCTGTAATACAGCAAAACAGATCTGTCTGCGGATGACTATATATATATATATATATATATATATATATATATATATATATATATTTCTAAAGAATTAATAGGTATATATTTAATCTGACATTTTTATTAATTCAAAATGTGTTATTAGTGGATGCTCGTATTTAAAATAGACACCACATTTTTATTTTATACAGTATCTATTACATCTTAAATGCCTACATAGTTAAGTAAATTTCTTTATTAAGATTTTAATTATTAAGTTTTCTCGCATGCACCTGGCTACAGACGTAATGGACACTGTTTAAAATCAACATTGGGACAGCTATTTCAAATACGAGTATCCATTATAATAACATTTGAAGTAAACACTTTCAGTTAGCTTACGGAAGATAAAGTTAATATTTGATAATGAGGGAAGAGAGATTGGAAAATCTGACATTCACAAGTCAGATTGAGGTTAAGATAGATAGATCAAAACGAAACATAGCATACTTAGTGAGCTTGACTAACTGGATGGCAGAACAGGGCTTAAGAGGAATAACAGAAAGACAACGTTTATCAAGAGCAAAAAGGGACGGGAAGTTATTAGTTAATTTGAATTTTGGCGATAATTTTGGTAAAATTCGTTACTTTTATTTTAAAATATTTGACTAAAAAACACTCTTGTTTCTTATAAATATAGTTTATTTCAGGAGGCTAACGTATATTGCTCAGCCTACCTGAAACTTGATGAATTTCTACAAACTTTATTGACTAAATTTTGCGATAAGCCAAGATCGTGAATTGATATTTTTTCTACAAATGAGCAATTTCAATACAGCAAAAACGGAAGCTAGCCATGTAAATCTAAGATCATTTTTGCATTTTCGGAATCAGCACCTTCAAATTAGCTAAAAAAACGTGTTTTTTTTTCTTGGCACCAAAAATCGTGTGGATTAGTATTATTACAAATTCATTTGGATTTAATTTGAATAATTAAATGTGGAAATTAGTTATTTGTCCTCTTTCAAAAAAAATTTAATATTTTTCAGTCTTTCTATTTTGGCTTTGTGTTCAGTTGCTGTAATTATTTTGGGACTAAAACCCTGAAACCCATGAACGTTAAACACAGAAACCGTTTAAAAAATAGAAAAAAGGTTTAGTTATATTTAATTTTTTCTGGTCAAAGAGAAATCTTTAATGTTAATTTTGGGTCTGATTTTCAAATCAATTTAATCCTAGATTATTAAAATATCTTAACCCAAGTAGTCAGTCTTGCATATTTTTTAGTTTTGACTTTCACATATACCTTGAAAAGAGGCTGATGCTATTAAAAGTTTTAAAAGAGAAAAAATAGTGTGTAAATACGTAATCAATGATTAAATTTTTAAACTACGTGTGTGAAATATTTTCCAGCAAAAACACATGTATTCAGTTTGTATGTTTGAAAACAAAGAGTACTGGGAACTTTTATACGAGAAAGTTTTAGATAAAAATGAAACAAAATGGAAGCTAATACTTAACACAAGGAAGAGATAGTTAGGGTTTCTTAGCCATAAGATCAAGAAGTAGGGCTTGGAAAATTTGATACTTACAGGGCTGATTGAAAGCAAAAGAGACAGAGGAAATCAACGTATAACATACCTAGCGAGCATGAATAAATGGGTGGCGAAAGGCGATTTGGGAGAGATAGAAAAAGACAAAATTTATTAAAAGCTATGAAGGACAAGAAATTGTGGAGAGCCATGATCGTCAACGTCCTGAAAAGACACTGCACATAGAATAATAATAATGAGATTGAGTAAATGGATAGCGGATCAAGGTTTAGGAAATATATCCAAAAGACAAATTTTTTAAAAGCTACAAAAGACACGAAGTTGTGGAGAGCCATGATCGACAGCATCATGTAGAGACACAGCACATAGAAGAATAATAAAGAAATTGAGTAAATGGATGGTGGATTAAGGTTTAGGAAAAATATAAAAAAAACAAAAATTTTAAAGAGCTACAATGGGCAGGAAATTTTGGAGGGCTATGATCGCAAACGTTCTGAAAATGCAAGAAAGTTTTATTATTGTATAATACAGAAAAATCTACCATTTTGGGATACAGAATTTTTTGTCGTGTAAATTAATTTTCTGTTAATAAAATTTGTTTGTCGTACTTTCTTTCGCCTTTTTATAATCTTCTCGCTCTTTGTTTTTTTGTTTGTTTTTTTTTTAATTTTGGTCAATTATTTTTTACTATTCTTTTCTCTATGTTTTGGACTAGAAATAGATAGATAGATAGATAGATAGATAGATAGATAGATAGATAGATAGATAGATAGATAGATATGAACAGGCTGGGATAGATAGATAGATAGATAGATAGATAGATAGATAGATAGATAGATAGATAGATATGAACAGGCTGGGATAGATAGATAGATAGATAGATAGATAGATAGATAGATAGATAGATAGATAGATAGAATAGGATGGGATAGACAGGTGATAGATAGATAGATAGATAGATAGATAGATAGATAGATATGAACAGGCTGGGATAGATAGATAGATAGATAGATAGATAGATAGATAGATAGATAGATATGAACAGACTAGCATAGATAGATAGATAGATAGATAGATAGATAGATAGATAGATAGATAGATATGAACAGACTGTGATAGATAGATAGATAAATAGATAGATAGATAGATAGATATGAACAGACTGAGATAGATAGATAGATAGATAGATAGATAGATAGATAGATAGATAGATAGATAGATAGATATGAACAGACTGTGATAGATAGATAGATAGATAGATAGATAGATAGATAGATAGACAGATAGATAGACAGACTAGATAGATAGATAGATAGATAGATAGATAGATAGATATGAACAGGCTGGGTTAGATAGATAGATAGATAGATAGATAGATAGATAGATAGATAGATAGATAGATAGATAGATAGCTGAACAGGCTGGGATAGATAGATAGATAGATAGATAGATAGATAGATAGATAGATAGATAGATATGAACAGACTAGCATAGATAGATAGATAGATAGATAGATAGATAGATAGATAGATAGATAGATATGAACAGGCTGGGATAGATAGATAGATAGATAGATAGATAGATAGATAGATAGATAGATAGATAGATATGAACAGGCTGGGATAGATAGATAGATAGATAGAAAGATAAAGATAGATAGATAGATAGATAGATAGATAGATAGATAGATAGATAGATAGATAGATGGGATAGAACAGGATGGGATAGATAGATAGATAGATAGATAGATAGATAGATAGATAGATAGATATGAACAGACTGGCATAGATTGATAGATAGATAGATAGATAGATAGATAGATATGAACAGACTGGCATGATTGATTAGATAGATAGATAGATAGATAGATAGATAGATAGATATGAACAAAGATACACCATTAAGCAACTAGCAGTTTTCACACTTTCGATGATCACATATACGACTTCTCTTGGTGTTGTTTTTCTCTTCTGATTTAATATTACATAACAGTCCAGTAGAAATGTGACGTAATGTCCTCTTTTATGGTAGTGGATTCTGGACAATCTTCTCCCAGATGAAGAAGAGACTTGAAGCAACAGAAATGTGGTTCTACAGAAGGATGCTGAGTATATAATGGACTGCATATATAAACAACGATGAAGCTACAGAAAAAATGGAAACAAAACGGATACTTAAACAATATCACGAAGATGCAGATTAAACTTCTAGGACACTTAATGAGGAAAATGGGCTTGGGAAATCTGATACTCAAAGGACAGATTTAAGATAAGAATGGCCGAGGAAAGCAACGTATGATATACTTAGTGGGTATGAGTAAATGTATGGTGGAAGAGGGATTTGGAGAAATAACAAAATTGCAAAATTTATTCACAGCTAAGAAAGACAGGAAAATGTGAAGAGCTATGGTCGCCCATGTCCTGAAGGGACATCACACATAAATAAGTAGTGTCTGTTTTATAATGACTTTAGCTAAGTAATTTGTGTTTTAAAGCAAAACGAATAATGTCTTCTTAAGTTCTTTCACATTTTCCCTGATCACGTATACGTCGTCTCTTAGTGTTGTTTTTCTCTTCCGACCGCATTTTCCCTTACATTTAGATAGATCCGCCTTTTCTTCGCATTGATGACGCGACTACAGTAGAAAGATCGATACCAACAATATCCACGATCACTTTGTAAGGTTTGCCAGTGTGTTCATGCAGCATTACGATTTCCGTACACTTTCTTGGAGTAACATCCATCGCAGACAATGACTGTAGGACAACTAATTGACAGTTGAGACAGTAGGGTCGGGGTGTGATAAAAATCTGATGCAATCACAGATGACGCAATATTTTTAAGGCCAAACAAATTTCATCATACACCCGAAAATAAATTCATATTATTGCACACCACTGCAAATGGCCTAATCTGATATAAAAAGGGAAAGAAATCGATTACACCCTGTCACTCCTGTGGGTTTAAAACTGAGCGTTTGGTGAAAGAAAGGAAACTAAAGCAGTCGTTTAAATTAATTTGCACAAGAGTATATATATATATATATATATATATATATATATATATAGGAAGCAGATCCTCTTTTATAGAAGTTTCATTTAAGAAAATATTTGTACGAACGCAAAAAAAATAAAAAAATAAAACGCTTAATCGAAGTCCTTTTGTCAGTCATATTTAACGAAACAAGGAGAAATCAAATGCCAACTTCAGGTCGGGGTTATTAAAATCAATCAGGTGCAGAAATTTAAATACCTGGGGAGTTTTCAGACAGAGGACGGAAAGTGTGACACTGATATCCGAAGGCGAAGTGGCATGGCCAAGGAGGCATTTCAAAAGCTAAGCAGAGAATTGAGAGACAAGAAGATTTCGTTGGAAACAAAGAAAACAGCACTAGACTGTTATGTAATATCTGTCCTTCTATATGACAACGAATGCTGGACAATCTTATCAAAGATGAAGGACAGATGTTGTTCTACAGAAGGTTGTTGAGGATACCATGGACCGAACGTGAAAGCAACAAAGTTTTGGAGAGAAAGCAAACGAAAAGGAAAGTTATATTTAACATCAAGAAGATTTCTCGGACATGTAATGAGGAAGAAGGGCTTGGAGAATTTAATAGTCACAGGAATGAATAGAGGGAAGGAAAGACAGGGGAAAGAAACGCGAGACATACGTGATGCGCTTGAGAAAGGGGATGACGAAGCAGGGTTTGAAAGAGATACCACGAGGAAAATTGTTACGAGAGAATAGGGATAGGGATAAGTGAAGGTCCATGATCGCTAACGTCCTGAAAAGACATGGTACATAACGAAGAAAAAAGAATATATATATATTTACTCTAACACTAAATGTTGCACAAAATTGACACCATATAACGTGCTTTTCGTGACATTAAAATTTCCCGAATCGACCTCCAACCTCTAACCCTATTCCCCTATCCATCGTTATCGTAACTTTCTATTAGTGTATTTTGCCAAGCTCACTAGAAACCCATCTACTCCCTAATTAACTGTTTGGATAAGGTAACATTTGGTTTAAATTTATATACACAAACTGGCCATAATTATTTGGCAACCCCAGGTTTTTTTTTTAAATAAATGATATATTTCATACTATTTTCAGTATTTATTACCAAATGAAAATAGAAAGGTTCTTTCTTTGTTATTATTACTTTGCAAAATTTTACAAGGCAAGAAAGCAAAGATGAACTTGTTTGAATCACCATAAATTTTCTTCTTTCTTTCATTGATGAAACAGCAATATAGGTAATTATTAAATTTCTATAAATTCATTTGATGCACATGTTATTGTGCAATATTAACAAAAGAACCATTTTATTTTCACTTACAACTATTCACTTGGCAATAAATATTAAAAATATGAAATACATCAATTTTTTAAAACACTGGAGTGGCCTAATAATTATGGCCGGAAGTATATATATATATTTCCAACCGTATAACGCCTTATGAGGTGCTATAGAGAGTACAGAAACACAACAGCACTTGTGTGGCGGTGAAAATTGCTTTTATTATAAATTCCAATAATAAAATACTACTACTACTACTATATATATATATATATGTGTGTGTGTGTGTGTGTGTGTGTGTTATTGACGTTTCGTTTTTCAGCAATTAAATGAAAACTCTTGGCTACAGGCGTTTGTTTCCACTGGGTGTATAGTACGCTAAAATCTCCCTTGTTTACCGTGTGCCGATATCTTAGTAGTAGTAGTAGTAGTAATATGTATATATATATATATATATATATATATATATATATATACCCTATACTTCTGTCTGATTCCAATCCATATTTGATCCAATTTCACACATACACACACATACATACATACAGACAGACACACACACACACACACATAGACACACACACACACACACACATATATATATAAGTGAGACTGTAAAAATCATACTCGTGTCGAAAAACCTTCCTCGAAAACTATTTAAAGAAGGAAAAAAATGTTTTAAAAAAAGAAAGAGCTTAGTACATGAACGCCAGTCAAAAAAGTTCAAACCGAGATCAGCACGAAGCCCAAATAAAAAAAACCGATACGAGTAATCAACTAACAGAAAGCGCTCAACACAGAGGTAGAGCGAAAAAAATAAATAAACACCTAATGAGCCAGACAGACCTACCTTGGTTTCACCTAAACGGATCGTCAGGGAAAGCTGGCCAGCTTTCACTGACGATCCGTTTAGGTGAAACCTAGGTAGGTTTCTGGATCATTAGATGTTTATATATATATATATATATATATATATATATATATATATATAGAGAGAGAGAGAGAGAGAGAGAGAGAGAGAGAGAATGAATCGTAAATATGAAAGAAATTTTTCGACATTCATACATAGACAAAGGTTTGCTGCTGAAATTAACCCTGCTTTAAATGTATATATATATATATATATATATATATTATATATATACGTAGATATATGTTTAAGGCTTTGCATGTACATGAATGCGATATATATGCCTATTCTACATATGTATTTTCGCCTATTAACGAATCAATGTTGTATCAGGCAATCATGCAGTTCATGGCGTTCACTTTTGATAAATTCTCATCGGCAACAAACTATGCCACACGGTGCTTTCCGTGTATGGATATTTCTAAAGAAACAAATCTAAATGGTTACAGATTATAAATGTGAAAAGAAAAAAATTATCAAGAAGGAAAGCAACATGGAAAACTGAAGAAAAGGAATTCAAATTATATAAAAACAGAAGTTAAAAGTAACTCGGAAACGAAACGAACAATAAGCAATAATCGAAACCGAAACGAAAAATAACGGGAGAAAAGGAATAACTGCACAAAGAGAACAAAAAACAAAAAAACAAAACAAAAAAACAAAACAAAAAAACAAAAAAAAAAACAAACAAACAAAACTCCCTAAAAACAAACAAACAAACAGAAATCTAACAGCGGGGAGATTAAAAAAGCGAAATCATGTAAGAACGGACGAAAAACGAATTTTATTAACAGAGAAAAGTAGTTTTCATGATAAAAAAAACTCTGCATTCCAAAATGCATTTAATCTGTTTTTAATGCATTGTACAGTATTAACATCTATTTTCAGGACGTTTGCGATCATTACCCTCTACAATTTCTTGTTCTGAACAAATTTTCTTTAAGCTCTTAATAAATTTTGTCTTTTTGTTATCGCTCATAAACCCTGTTACGCCATCTATTTCCTCAAGTTCGCGAGGTAGGTTAGGCTTTGCTTTCATCTACACCTTTCGTCTTCAAATTGTCATGTGAGTATTACATTTTCTAAGCTCTCTTTCATTTCGAAGTTAGTGTCTTTTTTATTTCCACTTTCTCTAAATATTTGTCGTTGTTCATAAAGTCAGCCTATGCTATTCTCGGCATCCTTCCATTTATTTAATTTTAAGTCTCTCCCTCATTATCAGAGACTAGCAGTATAGCCCGGCGTTGCTCGGGTGTAATGAAAGCTTTAAAACTAACCCATGGTCCTGGAGCTCAGACACTTTAGACGTTGGCACGAAAGACTAAAAAGCAATAGTTGTTTCCAGTTAAAGTGAAACCGTAGACTGAAAGAAAAATGAATGGATGTAAGTCAAATTTTGATTTACTGGTATCGATATCAAATAAGATTTTCTGTCGTAAACTGAATTTTTGAAGGCTAAATAAGTCCTCTGAGTAAATGGTATCATGGCTGAGACTAAGAACTACAATTATACGCACTTAGAGCCAAACCCGAAGCAAAAACTAAAATAAAAGGGCTGAAAAAATGCAGACATACAGGCAGATAAACAGACACACACAAACACACACAAACATCTTGCCTTTTATATATATATTATCAATTTTCTGCACTATTGTAAGAACTGCATGCTTGAAACTTCTGAATATCGTTTCTTATGTCTTTGTCTATGAGTGTATCAAATTTGATTAAAATCGGACCACTCCTTCTATAACCCGATTTTTTCGATTATCGATTTTCGATATTTATCAGGGGTACCTCGACACAAAAGCTAGCTAAGAGCACTCGCAGACGCTTATAGTACAACTGTGTAAATTTTCAAGAAAATTGGTTCATCCGTTTCGGAGTCTATAGGTAACGGATACACACACACAGACACACACACACAAAGACAAAGTTCCATTTATAAATAAGTTTAGATTATCTAACACAAAACAGTTCAGTGCTATTTTCTTTGTTTCTAACGGGATTTTCATGTTTCTTAATACTTTGCTTAGCATTTGGAAGGCATCTCCGGCATTCATTGCCATATAAGATAATTAATATTATATACCAGTCCAGTGGACTTTTCTTTGTTTCTAACGAGATTTTCATGTTTCTTCATACATTGCTTAGTTTCTGAAAGGCAACTCCAGCATTCATTGCCTAATTAATATTACATAACAGCCTAGTCTTCTTTGGCTATCTCAATGTGCCGTTAGATTCCTAAGATACAAATCCTATATCATACAACAATTAACTGAAACACAAAAAGTAGAATTTAACACTCACAGAATCGGATGAGAATGACTGAAAACATTTTGAAAAAAACAGACCAAGGCAAATTTCACAAGCCGGTATGAAAATTATGATTCTGGATTCTGATCGAACAGGAAATAACAATTTGAACTTTGACCACTGTCATATTTTCTTAACACCAAAAAATGGGTTTGCGGTTGGAACCGATCACGTGATCAGATTTCACTACTTATTTACGTTTCTCGACCGGCTAAATTAGGCCGATGGGAGCAGTGGTCTGATAAAACATCTCCACATTACAAGGGGGAAATTTCAAGACGCCAACCCCATTATGTCTCGTCGACATACATTCGTTCTTCCTTTTCTGCCTATTTTTCTTTCTTCCTATTCACTCACACGACGTCAAAAAACAAAAAACAAAAAAACAAAACAAAACAAACAAAAAAACAACAACAATAGCAATATGACACTTCAACTGATTGTCGGACATAAGTGGGAACTGGCATTGTGCCAGGCATGGTCGACCGTCTCTCCAGATTTTTTAGTCCTTTGTTAAAACATTTCCCATATATTTAAACTGCTTTACTTGCTTGACTTAGGTATCTCTAATTTGTAATTTGCATTTTGAGCTTGTCCTTTTGCTGGAAACAATTACATTTGTAGTGTTTAATTATTAATTAGTAATTAAGTATTTCCTTTCTTCATCTTCATTCACACGCCGTCAACGAAACAACAACAACAGCAATATGACACTTCTGACCCCTAAAAACTGACGTCCGATAAGTACAATTTATTGCTTGACCATCCTTTTCACTTTCCGGCCGGCCTTAAAAACAAGGGAAGGAACACAGACTTCATTCTTCTTCTATGTGCCTTGTCATTTCAAGACGGAGGCGATCATGGCCTTCCAAGTCCTCCTATCCCTGGTGGCTCTTAACACGCTTTTTGTCACACCACGCAACTCTCTTCTGCTATCCACCAGCCTAGGCCCGTCAAGTATGTTACACGGTGTTTCCCGTCTCTCCATCTGACCTGTTAGTATCAGATTTTCCAAGCCTTCCATCCTCATTGCATGTTCAAGGAACTTTAGCTGTCTCTTCCTGATCATCATCAGGATCGTCATTTATCCATAACACCCAATGGTGCATAGGGCAGCAACTTTTTTTGTTGCTGTTTCTCTAACAAATTGTTTTTTACGGGACAGGGTTGTTAGCCCTGCACCCAACCCCCAAACCTGGAGGACCGGTGGATCATTCTTGATCCTTACGTTTACAGCACCTGGTATTCCTAAATGGTCACCTATTTAAATACTGACAAGGCTCGATGTTGCTTAACTTCGGTGATCAAACGGGAACCGGTGTATTCAACACGATGTAGCCGTAGACTACCTGATGCACAGTTTCAATTTCCTTTTT
Source organism: Ascarosepion bandense (assembly GCA_037127315.1). NCBI lineage: Eukaryota > Metazoa > Mollusca > Cephalopoda > Sepiida > Sepiidae > Ascarosepion > Ascarosepion bandense. Next base: position 522,671 of record JBBBDQ010002325.1, read on the forward strand.
GTTTCCATTCTTTCCAAAACTTCATCATTGCTCAGATGCTCGATCTATGATATTCGCAGCATCCTTCTGTAGAATCACATTTCCGTTGCTTCAAGTTTTTCCTTCATATTCGATGAGATTTTCCAGCATTCACTGTCATATTGAAGAACTGACAGCACATACCAATCTAGTACTTTCTTCTTTGTTCTTAGTGAAATTTACCTGTCTTTTAATATTCTACTCAGCTTCTGGAATGCATCCTTTGCCATGCCAAATCGCCTTCGGATCTCTGTGTCACATTTTCCATTTTCTGTTCGAACATTTTCCAGGTATCTAAATTTTTGTACCTGCTGTATTTGGTATTTTGGGCTGCTCTTTTTGCTGATTGCCATGCATTCGGTTTTCTTGCAGTTTATTTGTGGTCCTTTCTTGTCACTCTCTTCAGCTACCTTCTGTAGGAGGTCTTGTAGTTTCCTTTCTGTGCCTTCTATCAGCACTGTGCCATCTGCGTACCTTATGTTTTTCAAATTGTGGCCTCCGATGACAAATCCTGGCATAACACCTAGGGTCCTCAGAATAGTCTCGCTGTACAAGTTGAAGAGATCCGGTGAAAAGACACATCCTTGTCTTACGCCCCTTTCTATCTTTGTATATTTGCTGAAATCGTTTCATGTCTGTATGCAGGCGGTTTGCTGCCAGTAGCAATGTGGCTTCTCTGTGTCTCTTCTACAAATACTTTCACAGCTTCTGCTCCGATGAACTGAGCTCTCTGGTGCCCCCTATGTATGAATTTACTCGAGCCACAAGATTAGCAACTAGGTTCCACCTTTTTAATGTGAAACCAATAAAATGTAGACGTAAATTCTACTCCACCAGCTTCTTTTCTCGCACTTCCCGCCTGTGGAATTCCCTTCCGTTTACTTGCTTCCCCGACTGCCACAATCTCCTGGAGTTTAGGTGTAGGGTTAGTAGTCATCTATCTCGCTGACTTGCATCCTTTCTCTCATGCTCCTTTCTCCGTTCACTCTACTCTCAGTGTTCTCATCCTTCTCTTGCTCACATCCTGGCGCCCCTGTGACTTGTCACTCTTATAACTTTCCTCCAGTGGGCGCAGGGTGTTACATAGAGTGAGCGCAGGGTGTTAATCATATCGCCTTGCTTGGGGCGACATGATTATATATATAACATGATTATATATATAGTAGAGATTCTTGATTATTCTTATATCTTTCACAAATATGTCGAGACTGATGAGTATATCTATTAATTCTCTGTGGCGTATTTTGTCGAACGCTTTCGCATAATCGATAAAACAAAAGTCAGTCAGTCAGTTAAGTGCCATGCGCGATACACACTTGGGCGATCATGTCTCGAAAGAGACATGACTGACTGGGCAGAAGATTATCCCGCAGTAGGTTGCCATTGCTTTCTGCGGTAGACTGGTTGCCGACCAAGGCTATAGAACCCAATCTGTCCTATTATTTAACCCATAACTGGAGGGAAGAGACGGATTAATACCTTTCCCAAGGGTATTTGCGCGTAAGTGAATGCAATGAATTCAACTGGAATTCGAACTCGGTTCCACGATTTCTCGTTCCGAGCCGATATCCATTGCGCCACAAAACAAAAGTACACATCCTTTATTACTATCCTGTTAATCTTTGCATACACTCAACTAGAACTGCTACGTACAGCTACGAACTCTTGATGCCTTTAACTATGTATTATATTCTGTCTTTGAACAGTCTTTGAACACTTCAATGGTATTCTCTTCAGGACAAAGTTAAATTGTTATCTATCCTCCTTAGCCTCATAATATCAACTCTCTACCACCTCATTCATCATTACTATATAAATAATAACTCTCTACCCTGAGTGCCTTGAAAGCTCCGTAATAAGTGAATATAATATATATATAGATTAATCGTTTCACCCCAAGCAAGGCAGTACCGCCACTGATGCGCAGGGTGCTACATAAGAGAGTAAAAAGTTCAGGCAGGAGGAGAGTGAAGATAAAGACAAACCAGTTACAGGGTTGTGTCAGAGAAAGGTCAAGAAAAGGATGGGAACACAGGGATGAAGACAGTTGCGAACGTAGAGAGAAAGAAAAAGAACAAGGCGGTGTAGAAAGAACTAGAGTCAAGTGGACAGAAGATGGGAATTGACATTGCATTTAAATTTCTGGAGGTTGTAGCCATTAGGAAAGCAAGTGTACGGAAGGGAGTTCCGCAGGCGAGAAGTGCTGGGTAAGAAGCTGATGGAGTAGAATTGTCGGCTGCATTTGGTTGATTTAACTGTAAAAGGGTGGGACCTTGTTGCCAGTCAGGTTGCACAAGTAAATTCTTGTGGAAGGGGCATCAGTGACCTAAGTTTGTCGGAGCAGAAGCCATGAAAATATTTGTAGAAGAGACAGCGGGATGCTACATCTCGCTGTTGAAAAAGTGTCTGGAGTCGAGCTGCTAGATCAGGACCAATCACATTACATGTTTTTTTGTAGCCTGTCGATAACACTGAGATGAACAGTAGAGGCGCCTGACCAGATATGACAGCAGTATTCTATGCAAGGTCGGATGGTTGATTTGTATATGTGCAAGATGTATTCAGGTGGGAAAAAAAGCTTCCTGGCCCGACACAGTGACCCAATCTTCCTAGCAGTAGATTTAGCTATTGACAACCTTCCTAATAGTGGATTTTATATTAAAAACATGTTTGAAATTAGAGGAATTTAGTTGGGACTTTGTTATTTTCATTCTATTTTTTCTATTAAAATTTGATTGTATTTAAGCTGGTATTTACCGTGAATGATATGCGGTAGACCAGTAATATGATTATCTAGTGTGGCTTTTGAGCGGATTGTTTTCAAAATAGTCATATTTTGTATTGACCAGAATTAATTCGGCAACTGATTGCATATAAAAATTAAGTTTTGAGGAAGTTTGACTTTATTTAATCAATATTTCACTTCTTTGTATTGTTATTTATTTCTGTGACCCGACAGAAATATGATCGACATCAAAAGCAGAAAAATACAAAGCAGTGACTGACATCAAAAGCAGCCCGCTTGAAAGACTATAGCAGGCAAAGATGATTGACAGATATTCCTGACCATACATAACACAAGCAAAAACCCAGGAATACAAAAATGCGTGAAAATTTTAGCTTATACAAATCTGGAGTTTTCTGCTCGAAATCAGAGCACCGCGAGAGCGCAGGAAGAATGCAGAGAAGAGAGAAGAGAAGACAACTCCTGTTGATGAACGACTCCCGACAACTCCTTCGTATGTGCGTGATTCTCTCTGGCTAAACTCCACTCCACACATCCACCCCCGACGAAGATTAAAAATTTGAGTTTATATATATATACGTATTCTGTAATCACCGTTTGTCCGACAAGACAATCGTCATCGTTGGAGAACCAGCCGTATTATATAACCGTATATCATTAAACTTTTTTACCATCTGTAAAAAATAATCTCGCCATTATTTTCTCTCTCTTTATCTGTTTCCATCTCTGTCACCCATCTTTTCATTTTGTTACAATTATGATCATCACTTTTTAAAACAATAAACATTGCCCAAGAGTGAAGGTAGTTAAAAAAAGCGCCGTCATGGGAAAAACCGTCCTTTTGACACGACGTCATATTGCAGGTACGTTTGTCTATGTCTTCGAGGATGGGTATAAGGCGAGGTTTATTCTTACCTGTTACTCTAGTGAGAAATAATTTTAATAAAATAAATTGATAAATTTATCTATACTTCTGGGATTAGGTACCATTTACATGATTTACATTGTTCGGACTGTTGTTCTCATCTTTGTTGCCATATTTACGACATTTAGGTCGTTGTAAGCCTCGAATTAACTAAAAAAAGACCGGAGCGTACAACGGCCAAAACGTCGTGAATATCGAAATGAACACGAGTCTTAATAATGTAAATTGATAAATCAATAAATGTAATTTAGAAATAATGTGTCATTGCCGACACTTGTGTTCAAACACGAATTCCCAAGGTGTATGTAAAGTCCACCTAGTTATCAATTAGTAGCACTGTTTTTTTCCTTTATCTCAAATAATTAGTAACCAGATATTCTTTCTTTACCTCTGATGATTTGAAATAAATCCTTTGTTCTACCCACATTTGAAATATAGAGTATTTTGCTAATTAGAAATATTAAATTTAATCTATTAGGTTGAATTTAAAACTAAAAAAAAAGCTTCAAGTAAGCCTTTTCTTTTTAAACTTTAGGTATTATAAATCTGTGGAGGTACTTAACCCTCTAGGGCCATTCGTATCATATTTGATACAGTATGAAAACAAGCCTTGAAAGAAATATTTTCCTGAAAAATTTTTTAAGAGAACTATTTTATAAATTTCAAATGAAAGCAGTACTGACTGCTCAGTCAATGAATACCAAATGTTTCCTTATAAGGAAATACCAAATGTTTTCTTATAGGGAAATACTGTATCAAATATGATACGCATGGCCCTAGAGGGTTAATATATATATATATATATATATATATATATATATAGAGATAGATAGATAGATAGATAGATAAACTGACTGTGATTAATAAATAGTATTTAATATTTTGTTGTAAAATCTCAAGAACAATAAAAAAATGCATGAATTCATTTTTTTCTCTTGAAATTTTATTACAATTCTAATCATCTTTTTTTTTTTTTTAAACAAACATTGCCGAACAGTGAAGGTAGTTAAAAAAGCGATTTAATGAGGAAAAATCACCGCTCTTTTCACACTCTTTTTGTGGTGTGATTGATATCAGCTCGGAACTAGAAAACGGAGAGCTAAATTCGTTTCATTCACTTATGCACAAATACCATTGGGAAAGATATTAATCCATCTCTTCTCCCTCCAGCTATGGGTTGATTAGCAGGACAGATTAGGTTCTATAGCCTTGGTTGGCAACCAGTCTACCGCAGAAACCAATGGCAGCCTACAGCGGGAAAATCTTCTGCTTCGTCATTCATTTCTTGAAAGAGATATGATCGCCTAGGCGTGTATCACATATGGCAATTAATTGTCTGATAAAATTAAAAAGATTGAATAGAAGGACATATTAGCTTCTATGGCCTTGGTTGGCAACCAGTTTACGGAGGAAAGTATTGGCAACCTACTGCGGGAAAATCTGATGTTAAGTTTGTCATAGAGACATGGTCGACAATGTGTTTATCGCTTATTGTTGCAGAAACGTTTGTCTAGATTTGCCATTTTTTTTACAACACTGGTTGTGATTAAACAGTTTCTTATAAATAGCCAAAATTAGCAATTATTGACTTGCAAATAAAGTTTATGAAAACTTAATCAAATAATGGCAACCGCGAGATTCGATATTACTTTTTCCTTGCAGCTCTCACTGTTCTGCAGGGTAACAACCGCAAACACTAGATCAGTCTGGTGAAGGTCCTGGCGGACAGCGTCGTTCCATAGACTGCAGGGTGTGTCGCGAAGACGCTTTCAGTCGGCAAATGGCCGGGCGAACTGACAGACGACTTTGGTAGGGAGGAGGGAACATCAGTGGGTCACAAGATTTGAACAAACAAACGAAGACGACGCTTAGCGATGGTGCAGAAGATACTCGGCTGACACAAAGATGGAACACCGAATAATTTTATCCTTGCCGAACGGAAATTTTCACAGATATTTTCTCCAAAAATGAATTTCCAAAATCAGATTTTATTCGCAATAATCTTGAGATTTTTATCGATAATTCGAGATCAACTATAGCTAATGATGTGCGTTGTGGTGCAGTGGATATCGGCTCGGAACGAGAAATCGGGGAGCCGAGTTCGAATTCCAGTTGAATTCATTGCATTCACTTACGCGCAAATACCCTTGGGAAAGGTATTAATCCGTCTCTTCATTCCAGTTATGGGTTAAATAACAGGACACATTGGGTTCTATAGCCTTGGTCGGCAACCAGTCTACCACAGAAAGCAATGGCAACCTACTGCGGGACAATCTTCTGCTCAGTCTTTCGAGAAATGATCGCCCAAGCGTGTATCACGTATGGCACTTGACTGACTAACTGACTGACGTATTTCATCTTGTGGGGTCACTCACATCATATAGCCACGTGTTGACAGGAATAACATACATACAAAGAAATAACATTAAAATCATCGTAAATTAAAATAATATTATTTATTTATTTCTGTGTACTGGTGTGCGTGCGTTTTACTTATATATGTTTTAAGGTTGCATGTAATGGAGGAAGAGAGTCACTTTTTCTAATAATAAGCAAGACGCCGCGGACAGGAAATGGGCATCTTGACCCTTTGAAGGTCCGTAGCAAAGAGAGTGAATTGGGCAATTTTTGACACGAAGAATCCGTTTCTGAGGCAGGAATGTTTTCTGTTGCATGCTGGGAGAATTTTGTTTATTGGTTGGTTTTATTTATTTTGAACACAATCTTAAAGTTATTCTCTTTTATTCATGATATTATTATTATTTTATATTTTTATTGATTAAAATAATGTTAGCAAAATCTCACGTACAAACACAAATATTTATCGCCACACGTGAAATATCTGTGACATTGAACTGAATTCACCAATTTTGTTTTTAATCTGACTTTTTGTTTCTTTATTTTTCGGTCAATAATCAAATTTGCTTATTAATTCTATTTTCGATAAGCGGGTAATTAATTTGTGAGGAAAATAAACATTTTATGTCTTTTTTTATTGTTTATTTCCCAAAAGAAAAATAATTTTTCGTGTCTGTTTAAAACCCGTGCGTAAATTTCTGTTTTTCTTTTATTTTAATTAAACGTTAATTGGTGATACAAAGATCTGGCATTTCGATCACGGAAGAACTGTAAAGTACGAATCTTTAGTGACGTTTTCAAATGAAAAAAAAAGGTTAGATTTAATCAAAAAAGAATTCTCAACACGTGTAGAGCACTCAACATATTAGACGGAAGCTGTTAATTTAACATATTCTTTAATTTTCTTTTAAATTTTTGATTACTATTAGAAGATTCGTCCGGTAGGAAATGGTTTGTGCAGTGAATGCACAAATTGAATTATTCTTTAAAAAAATAATCATATTATCTGAGAATCAAAGCAATACGAAAACACATAAATGTTTGAAACAATTGTTTAGGTAAGATTAAAATCAGAAAAATAAAAGAATATCAAATTTCCGAATTTAAAAATATTACACGATAAAAAGGTTGAATAAAAATGGCGGGTTTTGAGTAATATAACTTTTACTCACTTACATTTGATGTTCTAGAATACCTTCTACGTAGAAAAAAAAAGGTATCTTACTGCTGGGAAAAAATCTTCTATCTAGTAAGTGATGAATCGAAAGAGACTTGACCACGCCAGCGTGAATCGCGTATGGCACATGACAGCCTACAACTCGTCTGCCCTTGGCTATGATTCGAACAAATGGACAGACCGTGTTCTATATCCTTGATTCACAACTGGTCTACAACAAAAAGAAATAAGAACTTACTGTGAAAAAATCTGATTTCTTGAAAAGAATGCATATTCTATTCATACGAATCTGTTCTCAATATTTTGTCGTTATTAAATAACCCATTGACGTGTTGATATACCTTAAAACAAAATAAATCAAACCACACAAATCTTTTGTCTCTCTTTCCCGGTCTCTCTCCTTCTTTCTCTTTTTCACCCTTTCTCTCTCTTACCCCTTTCTCTCCCATTCTCTCACACCCTTTACTCTGTCTCTCACCTTTTCTCTTTCTATCTTTTTTTTCTATATCTCCCTTTTACTTTATACATGCTAACAGCAATACATTTTTAGAAAAATAACATTGATACTGTTGACTCTCAACAAAAACCCTCTTACAAAAACGTCAATGAAACCTCATTTACAAACTCATTTCTTACAAAGAATATATATTCTCTTCATACGAACCTATTGTAAAAATCTTGTCGGTATTAAACACATCGAGGTGTTGATATACCGTAAAACAAAATAAACTAAATTGAACATGTATCCGTGGGCATGGCGGGTCTTAGATAAAAAGCAATGAACTGATGGAACTTTTTTTACACTGATATTCAGCTTGTACAAGGCTCGAAAGTCCCTTGTGGTAGACGGTTTCACATTAAGAGGCACAGCTTAAGCAAATATGTGGAAGATACCGGCTTTTTCTAAGGGAGTTTCGCAGGCGGTAAATGCGAGAAAAGAAAGTATTAGAAGTTTTGGTTACATTTGATTGTTTTCAATTTAAAAGGGTGGGACTTTGTTACCTGTTTAGTAGCTCGAATAAATTCGTGTAGTGGGGGGAGGGGCACCAGGTAGCTAAGCTCGCCGTAGCAGAAGCCGAGAAAGTATCTGTGGAAGAGACAAATTCCTGTTACTTCTCCATTCAAAGACACATTCTACCAAACAAATACATACATATGTACGCATAAACTCTCTCCAACAAATTACTATTACGAACATTTCTATAACTCTTGAAACCCTTAACTTTCTAATTGAACATTAATTTCTGCTAATTCTTGTTATTCTTTTCTTTTAATAAATTTCTATTAAAACATACAAAATGTATATTTTTATTCTTCCACAATTCCACATTGTTCCACGCTAGTTGACACATTCCAGCCTGATGAAATCCTTCTGATAATTCTGATGATGACGAACGAATAAATCCGTAAGCTGTTGGAAGTTAGGTTATGTATGACACAAGGCTGAATTAAACACCATTAATCATCTCCCTATAGCTTCAACGCAATCGATACGTACAAAGGAATTGGGAGCAAGAGAATTTAACGAACACGACTGGAATTAGGACCTTTCCCTCCGATTTCTCATTCAAACCAATAGAATATATTGACATTTATGAATACGTAAAGGAAACTTGAATATTATCGGCATTTTTTTATTCATTTCAGTCTTAAAGCATAAAAATAAAATTTCAATTTGCACAATTATTTAAATTTCCTCATATTCCATTAGATACTTGAATTGAACTACCACAGCACGGAACCTATTATGTGTTTTTTTTCAGAATTTTCTGAAGGAAAAAAAGAAGTTAGTATTAACCTCGGTCATGAACTCAGATATTTACATTTTATCAAGCATTTTTCATTACGGGTTTTATTATGAAAGATGCCATTCACAAAAACCTTTCATCAAAGTAAAAAAGATAATAATAATAATAATAATAATAATAATAATAATAATAATAATAATAATAATAATAATAAAACTTTCAGGCAAATATTATGCATAATAATATGGATCCAAAATGCAGGTTTTGTGATAAACACCAAGAAACAATAGACCACCTAATCTCAGGCTGTTCTGTGCTTGCCCCAAACGAATATAAAAATCGCCACGATAGAGTTGGGCAATATTTACATTGGGCAATGTGCAAACATTATGGAAAAGCTGTAAACAAACACTGGTATGAACATCATCCAGCACCGGTTACAAAAATAGAAGATGTAACCATTCTATGGGATTACACCATCTACACAGACAGAAAAATTGAAGCAAACAGGCCAGACATTATTGTTAAAAACCAGAAGGAGAAAACTTGTCTATTAATTGATATGGCTTGTCCAGCGGATTGTAACATAGCAATCAAGGAATTTGAAAAACTGTCAAAATATAAAGACCTGGAAATTGAAATAGAAAAAATGTGGAAATTGAAAACAAGAGTTGTGCCAGTGATAGTAGGTGCACTTGGAATGATAAAAAATGGAACAAAACAACACATTGAAAGAATCCCTGGAAACCCCAGCTTAAGAGATATACAAAAAATTGTATTATTAAGTACAGCCCACACACTAAGGAAAACGTTATCTATGTAATGCTGGGGATGATAGGGAGGATAGAAAAACATGAAATGGAGTCATAACAACACGCCACTACCTGCCTTAGGTCTCCCCGCAGACTTGGTTGGTAGTGAGACCAATGCAGAAATCGAAATATGATGAAAAATGACATAATAATAATAATACTGTTCCAAACCTAATGATTAAAATAAACATAGTTATTTAACAATAATATCGTTAATGTTTCAAGAAGTATTGGTATTTTATAACAAGTTTTATTCAATCTTATAATTGTAGCTTTCTATATCAATGCACTGGCTCTATAAAATATTCATAATGGCTTATATTATTATTAGCTTTATTCCATATTATTACTGTGAATTCTGGTGCAATGCACTTTCCATTATTAATAATATATGATTTCTGGTTTTATTATAATAAAAAGGTTTCATTGAAGTTTCATAGTAAAACTCATTGGCCAATGCATTTTTGAAGTAAAAATCATTGGTGAATGCATTTTAATAATAAACCTCATTGGCTAATGTATTTTCATAATGAAAATCATTTCTAACGCATTTTCATAATAAAAGTTATTTTCAATGCATTTTCATATAAAAATCATTGGCAATTGCATATGCATAATGAAAATAATTATCCAATGAATTTTTTACACTAAAAGACATTGGCTAATGCATTATCATAGTAAAAATTATTGCCAATGCGTTTCCATAGTAATAATCATTTCCGATATATTTTTATAGTAAAAATCATTTCAAATGCATTTTCATAATAAAAATCATTTTCAATGCATTTTCATACTTAAATTGTTTCCAATACATTTTCATAATTCGAATGCATTTTCATGGTATATATAATTGCCAATGCATTTTCATAATAAAATCATTTCCAGAACATTTTCATAATAAAAATTATTTCTAATGCATTTTTATAGTAAAACTAATTTCCAATGCATTTTCATAGTAAAAATATTTTCAAATGTATTTTCACAGTTAAAAATATTTCCAATACATTTTCATAATAAAAATTATTTCTAATGCATTTTCACAGCAAAAATAATTTTCAATGTATTTCATAGTAAATGTCATTTTCAATGCATTTTCATGTTAAAAGTCATTGGTCAAAGCATTTTCGTAGTTAAAATAATTTTCAATGCATTTTCATAGTAAAAACCCTTTCCAATGTATTATAATAAAAAGAAAATAATTGTCCAATGGATTTTCATACTAAAAGACATTGGCTAATGCATTTTCAAAGTAAAAATCATTGTCTAATGTATTTTCATAGTAAAAGTCATTGACCAGTATATTTTCATTGCAAAAATTATTAGCCAACTCATTTTCATAATATAAATAATTGTCGAGTGGAGTTTTATATAAGAAAGTAGCCAATACATTTTCATAGTAAAAATCATCATTCAATTGAATTTTATAGTAAAATTCACTGGGTAAGGCATTTTCATAGCAAAAATCATTAGCCAATGCATTTTCATAGTAAAAATCATCATTCAATTGAATTTTATAGTAAAATTCACTGGGTAAGGCATTTTCATAGCAAAAATCATTAGCCAATGCATTTTCATAGTAAAAATCATCATTCAATTGAATTTTATAGTAAAATTCACTGGGTAATGCATTTTCATAGCAAAAATCATTAGCCAATACATTTTTATAGTAAAAATCATCATTCAATTGAATTTTATAGTAAAATTCACTGGGTAATGCATTTTCATAGCAAAAATCATTAGCCAATACATTTTCATAGTAAAAATCATCATTCAATTGAATTTTATAGTAAAATTCACTGGGTAAGGCATTTTCATAGCAAAAATCATTAGCCAATACATTTTCATAGTAAAAATCATCATTCAATTGAATTTTATAGTAAAATTCACTGGGTAATGCATTTTCATAGCAAAAATCATTAGCCAATACATTTTCATAGTAAAAATCATCATTCAATTGAATTTTATAGTAAAATTCACTGGGTAATGCATTTTCATAGCAAAAATCATTAGCCAATACATTTTCATAGTAAAAATCATCATTCAATTGAATTTTATAGTAAAATTCACTGGGTAATGCATTTTCATAGCAAAAATCATTAGCCAATACATTTTCATAGTAAAAATCATCATTCAATTGAATTTTATAGTAAAATTCACTGGGTAATGCATTTTCATAGCAAAAATCATTAGCCAATACATTTTCATAGTAAAAATCATCATTCAATTGAATTTTATAGTAAAATTCACTGGGTAATGCATTTTCATAGCAAAAATCATTAGCCAATACATTTTCATAGTAAAAATCATCATTCAATTGAATTTTATAGTAAAATTCACTGGGCAATGCATTTTCATAGCAAAAATCATTAGCCAATGCATTTTCATCGTAAAAATCAATGTTCAATGAATTTTCATATTAAAAGTCATTGGCCAATGCATTATCATAATACAAATCAATTTTGGTTTATTGTTAGATTGCATAGAGAGAACGATCATCGATCCCACAACATCGTCTTCAAAGAAACTACAAACATTGAACGACTCTTTCAAGTTAGTCAAGAATAATAATATGCCTAATTTCATTAAAAAGTTTATAAAATATATCCCAACATTATATCCCCACATGCCAACTCAGCAAGCACATATGCAGGATATATCATAGAATTGATATAGGCAGTCATGTTCCTAACTTTGCCAAGGCAAGACGATTATCAGCTGTGAAAGCCCATGCAGTAAAAAGAAAATTGTCGAAATTACAAAACAATGGTGTCATTATACCTTCCGATATTGAATTGATTAGCCTCCTACACGTCGTAAAAGATTCAGATAGCGACTTCAGATGTTGCGCTGATTACCGCGGATTAAACAGTATTACAAAAAACGATAAATACCCCATGTGAAGATTAATAAGATTGCTGATAATCCAACAAACAAAATGAGATTTAGGAAAATCGATGTCATATCAGCATACTATCAAATCAAAATGTACCCGGATGATATATATATATATATATATATATATATATATTAATTCAGATACTTCAATCCAAGGGAAAAAAGCAGGAAGGGAAATTCCAAAAACCCGATCCTAATTAATATTAAAAAATTTTATTTTAATATTAAAAAATGATACAGGAAGAAAGCTCCATGTAATAAAATATTACAGAGCAAATATAAGTTTCTGAAAGGATCTTTCTGTTGCTGAGGTGATGTGTTATCCCCCGTGGGGATCTTCATATCGAAATGGCCATTCAACATCTTTTTAATATAATATATATATATATATATATATATATATATATATATGTGTGTGTGTGTGTGTATGTATGTATGTATGTGTGTGTGTGTGTGTGTGTGTGTGTGTGTGTGTGTGCATGTATTTTATTTGGTGTGCTGATGTATGTATATTTCCTGTACATATATAAATGTGTATGTTGGTAGTGTGTGTATGTAATTTTATATGTATATATACATATGCATATATGTATATGCGTATTATATATATATACTAGCAGTATAGCCCGGCGTTGCTCGGGTGTAATGAAAGCTTTAAAACTAATCCATGGTCCTGGAGTTCAGACTAAAAAGCAATAGTTGTTTCCAGTTAAAGCGAAACCGTAGACTGAAAGAAAAATGAATGGATGTAAGTCAAATTTTGATTTCCTGGTATCGATATCAAATAAAGTTTTTCGTCGTAAACTGAATTTTGAAGGCTAAATAAGTCCTCTGAGTAAATGCTATCATGGCTGAGACTAAGAACTACAATAATTTACAATTATGCTTACTTAGAGCCAAACCTGAAGCAAAAACTAAAATAAGTGCTGAAGAAATACAGACATACAGGCAGATAAGCAGACATACACACAAACATCTTGCCTTTTATATGTATATTATCGATTTTCTGCACTATTGTAAAAACTGCCACCTTGAAACCTCTGAATATAGTTTCTTATGTCTTTGTCGATGAGTGTATCAAATTTAATTAAAATCGGACCACTCTTTCTATAACCCGATCTTTTCGATTATCGATTTTCGATATTTATCGGGGGACCGCGACACAAAAGCTAGCTAAGAGCACTCGCAGACGCTTATAGTACAACTGTGTAAATTTTCAAGAAAATCGGTTCATCAGGTAACGGACACACAGACACAGACACACAGAGACAAAGTTCCATTTATAAATAAGTTTAGATTAGATGTATGTACAGTACTGTGCAAAAATATTAGGACAATAACTATTTTATCTTTTATGAGGCATATTGACAGAAAATAAACAAGTTAATTAATGTAATTTTATTTGATTTACTAAGCAAGTGATTTAACAAGAAAAATACTTGTTACAAAATAAGTTTAATATTCAGTATAATAGCCTTTTGCTTTGATCACAGCCCCCATTCTGTCGGGCATTGATATCACAAGCTTCTTCAATGTATCTAATAGTATCTCCTGCTAAGCAGCTTGTATTTGTTCCCAAAGTATACCATAAATGTTTAATAGAGTAGTTTCAAAATAACTTGTTTAATAGAAAATAAGAAAATTTAAATATAACTTCTTTTTAATACATTTCTTTTACACCTAGTTTTAAATAATCAATATCCATTATCAAATTACTTGGTTTCTCACCCTGTATTTGAATTTCAGTGAGGTTTTTAGGAAAAAAATAATACTTTTGCACACTACCGGTAGTGTGCAAAAGTGTTAGGACAGGGATGATTTCAAACTTTATTTTGATACCTCATAAAAGATAATATAGTTCTTGGCCTAATACTTTTGAACAGTACTGTATGTATGTATGTATGCATGTATGTATGTAATGTGTGTATATTCCACCCTTGTCTATTGAACAGGTGAAGAGGCTCATCCCTTGTTTCTTGCTTAGGATGCGGTTTCCGGTCTTCTCTTTTCCAATCTTTTCACTCTTTTCTTTTTTTTCTTTTTTTCAATGGGAGTAGATAGACTAAACTATCGCCCAGTTCACACTCCACCCACGTCTATTGAACAGGTGAAGAGGCTCTTTTCCATTCTTTTCACTCTTACGTAGCTCCCTGCGCGTCAATGACGTTATCGCCTTGCTTGCGGTGATATGATTAATATATATATATATATATATATATATATATATATATATATATATATATATGTCCAGTTCGTTTAACGGTTAGGATAATCCAACAAGATTAACTTAATATTAAGTGTTATATCTATATAAAGTGCTCAATGGATGTTATCCAGAGCAAATTATATTTATAAAGGAAAACTCAACACTTCATTTCAAGTGGTTATCAACTATAGTTCATTTCTATGAGCTAATTAGCTCATTTCATCAGACCTTACAATATTCCTTCCACTTGGTACAAAACATTTTGCCGGAATAAGCATTTTCTTTAACTGAAGAGAAGTATAAAAATAAAAAAATAAAAATGAAATTAAAGTAAAAAAATAAAAATAAGAAGAAAGAAAAGAGAAAGGGGAAAAGAGTCCGGGTTCAAGCATTGTCGTCAGATCTGTCTGGGATTGCCCAGTGTGTCGTGAATGCAACGAATTCAACTGAATTTCGAACTCGGCTCTCCAATTTGTCGTTTCAAGCCTTTATCCACTGCGCCAGAACGCATATATAGATGTAGGTGGGGATGAATATGTGTGCATATGTATTTAAATATATATATATATATATATATATATATATATATATATATATATAGTGTATCTAGGCAGCAGATAATTTTTTAACATATATTGTTAAATATAACATACAATGAATGTCTATTATTTTTTATCATGAGCCGTTAAAACATCGTATTTTGGCTTTAATTTCAGCTGAAAATAAAGACAAATATTGGCCGTTATCTGATGCATATTCCGAGGGAATTGCTAATTGCCTACACTGTCTGACTTATCAGGGCTTAGACTAGCATATACGCCGCTTAAAACCTGTTCTTATTCGATCTTCTTTTTCTTCTTCATCTCTGTGCCTTGGCCTTTCAGGACGTAGGCGAACATGACTCTCCAAGTCTCTCTATTTCTGGTGTCTATTAGCACGCTTTCTCCTGTAACACCACGCAACCCCTGTTCTGTCATCCACTTGCTCATGTCCTTCAAATATGTTATCCACTGCTTTCCCCTGTCTCCCCTGCCCTCTATCTGGCCTGTTAGTATCAGGTTCTCCATGCCCGCCTTCCTCATTGCATGTCCCAGGAACTTTAGCTGTCTCTTCCTGATGCTCTATATTAATTTCCTTTTGTTTCCATTCTTTCTAAAACTTCATTATTGCTCATATTTTCGGTTCATGATGCCTGCAGCATCCTTCTGTAGAATCACATTTCAGTTGCTTCAAGTTTTTTCTTCCTCTTTGATGATATTGTCCAGCTTTCACTGCCATATTGAAGAACTGACATCACATAGCAATCCAGTACTCTTTTCTTTGTTCCTAGTGAAAGTTTTCTGTTTCTTAATACTTTAATCAGCTCCTGGAACGCGTCCTTCGCCTTCGCATCTCTGTGTCACATTTCCGTCTTCTCTTAGAACACTTTCTAGGTATTTAAATTTTTGTACCTGCATAATTTTAGTAGCCTCTACCTGTATTTGGCATTTGTACCTGGCATAACATCAAGGGTCCTCAATATATTCTCGCTGTACAAGTTAAATATATCCGGTGAAAAGACACATCCATGTCTTACGCCCCTTTTTATCTTTGTATATCTGCTGAATTCGTTACCTGTCCGTATGCAGGCAGTTTGCTGCTAGTAGAGATTCTTGATTACTCATATGTCTTTCCCAAATATGTCGAGACAGCTGAGCATCTCCAATTCTTTGTGGCGTATTTTGTCGAACGTCTTTCCATAATCGATAAAACAAAATATGACGTATCTGAATATGATGCAAAAAATTTCTTATCGATAGTCGAATACCTAGTTTGAGTTTGAGTTAACTTTTTAGCGAAGAAGCCTAAGGAATTGATATTCCTTTTGTTATTTGATGTTGGGCTGCACCAGTTGCACAATTACTGCTATCAGTAATCAATCCCTCCAGCCAGTGCGTCAGGTGAGCTAAAGACGGAAATTTACTGATTCTACGTTTAATATCGTTAACTGATTGCAATTTCAGATCATTTAATGTAAATGCAGTATCACTATATCTAATCTTTGTCTGTTAATGGCATGCTTGTCGGCAAAGTTTGAAACTAATTTTCAATAAAAATTTATCATACCTAAGAAACGACGAAGATTCTTATTGTCCTTGAGAGGGGAAAATCCTGTAATGCACTAAAATTACTTTGTGCAGGTCTAATACCTTTAGAGCTAATATTGTAACCCAAAAATCGACTTAAGTCACAGTAAATGTTAACTTTGTTATTGAAAGTTTTAGATTATTGTTATTTAAGATTTTTATGACAGTTTCAAAGTCTTATGAAAATAAGAATATCGCTAATGCATGTAAATACACAGTCAACATGTTGAAAGGACTTGTCCATTTATCTTTGAAAAGCGGATGCTGCATGTTTTAATACAAATTTTTTTTTTAATCATATCACCCCAAGCAAGGCGGTAAAGCCACTGATGTGCAGGGGGCTACGTAAGAGTGAAAAGATTGAAAGCCGGAAACCACATCCTAAACAGAGAACAAGGGATGAGCCTCTACATCTGTTCAATAGACGTAGGTAGAGTGTGAACTGGGCGATAGTTTAGTCTATCTACTCAAATTGAGGAAAAAAAAGAAAGAAAAGAGTGAAAAGATTGGAAAAGAGAAAGCCAGAAACCACATCCTAAACAAGGAACAAGGGATGAGCCTCTTCACCTGTTCAATAGACGTATGGCATGTATTTGTATTTGTGAAGTCTGAGAGGAGAATTAAGTGCTGTTTTTGTTTATATATATATATATATATATATATATATATATATATATTGTGTGTGTATTTTTGCAGCATTTTTTCATTAATGCAGGTTTCATTGAATAATATAGACAAGTTTTGTCTATTAATTTTGTGTAGGATCCGTTCGTACCGTCTGATATACTTGATGGTGATATCGTTGAAAGACAACAAAAAATCACAGTAATTGTTGATTTTTTTTATCGGGTCTAAGCTTTCGGCTCACATAAACCATTATCAAAGAATAAATATTAACACACAGTAAACATAGAACATTTAAGTTATTAACAATAAAGAGAATTAAATTGAAGATATAAGTCCATCCCCACCGTGGCGGATGGCCGAAGACAGTGACAAAATAGTGGCGTTGTGGTCCCTGATCCGATTAAAGGCATTTGAGTATGTTAGTGGAAATATCAAAATTAATCGTATTCAAACCAGGTTTAAGTTGTTTAATGTAGATAGCTTCCATATAATATATATATATATATATATATATATATATATATATATGTCACTGTCTAAACGAAGTGAAATCAAGCCTATATAACACAATTTTCGAGTTTACTTAACTGCTCTGAAATGTATCATAATGTCAACAAATGTAAACATACATATTACGGAAAATCCCGAAGATTAACGAAATTGTTTTAGCAACCGACATATTGAAATTATTTGTTTGAACATTATTTTTATCGGTACTCGTATTTGAGTAGATATTCTATTTTTAATCAAACAGTGTATTTATCTTTTTATTTCTACCAACCTGATTATTTACGATAAATTTTGTATGAAATTGTGCGTCATTCCACAGGATTCGAATCTGCGACCCTTATCAACATAATTGTGTTATATAGGCTTGATTTGATTTCGTTTAGACTGTGGTATCATTCGTGGTCGATTGGTCTAAGATGCACCAGATCAATTGGTGGCTTCCCCTATGTTGATAGGATCGCAGGTTCGAATCCTGCCGCATTTCGTACAATATATATATATATATTTTCGTACAATATATATATATATATATATTTTCGTACATATATATATATATATATATATATATAAAGTATAGCCCATCGTTGGTCGGGTGTAATGAAAGCTTTAAAACTAATCCATGGTCTTGGAGCTCAGACACTTTAGACGTTGGCACGAAAGACTAAAAAGTAATAGTTGTTTCCAATTAAAGCGAAACCGTAGACTGAAATGAATGGATGTAAGTGAAATTTTGGTTTCCTGGTATCGATATCAAATAAGGGTTTTTCGTCGTAAACTGAATTTTGAAGGCTAAATAAGTCCTCTGAGTAAATGGTATCATGGCTGAGACTAGGAACTACAATTATATCTACTTAGAGCCAAACCCGAAGCAAAAACTAAAATAAAAGGGCTGAAAAAAATACAGACATATAGGCAGATAAACTGACACACACAAACATCTTACCTTTTTTATATATATATATATATATATATATATATATATATATATATATATATTCTCGATTTTCTGCACTATTGTAAGAACTGCAACCTTGATACTTCTGAATATCGTTTCTTATGTCTTTGTCCATGAGTGTATAAAATTTTATTAAAATCGGACCACTCCTTCTATAACCCGATTTTTTCGATATATCGATTTTCGATATTTATTGGGTCTACCGCGAAACAAAACCTAGCTAAGAACACTCGCAGACGCTTATAGTACAACTGTTTAAATTTTCAAGAAATTCGGTTCAGCCGTTTCGGAGTCTACAGGTAACACACACACAAACACACACACACACACACACACACAGACAGACAAAGTGTCATTTATAAATAAGTTTAGATAAAAAAAGGAAAAACACGTAGATAAAAAAACCGGATCCTATTAACATTAAAAATGATCCAGGTGGAGGGCTCCATGTAAATAGTATTACCTTGTAATATTTTTAGTATCCTTGTGAGTATAATTAACAAAGAAGTGGATACAAAATATTAGCGTTGAGAGTAATATTTTATTTTCTTATTTTACATACTTTAGTGTTAAGTGTCTGCTGGCACGAGAACTGCCAATCCTTTAGGTCAGGCACGGGTCAAGGAGATAGAGAGAGTAGGGGAAAGATTTGGGTATCTTAGTTCTTGGGAGTTATTTAGAGACAGAGAGGGTAAAAGAAACAATGTATTCTCTGCATGGTAGTAGTATCTGACCTGAGGTCATTTTGGTTCATTCCTACAACCTATTTACAGAGCCAAATAGGTATATTATATAAAAAAAAATTACGAAGTCTACATTCGTTGAATAGCTATTTTAGCAGGAAAAATCTCGCTTTTTCAGCAACGATGAAAAGAATTTTTTTTTAATTTCAAATATGGCACAAAAATTCACATACCGGAAGGGGGCCAAAAACATATCCATTCACAGAACTTTTTTTTTTTCAAAGAAAAAAATGTGGAGGATTAAGTAAAAAAAAATATGTAGTGAAAAAACAGAGAAGCAGAGAAAGAGATTCATAAGTGGATGTTAGAAGACTTTTAGATTACGTCTGTATTAAAGAATAAAAAAAAATGAAAATTTAACCTTGTCACAAGAATAGAAGTAGTTGGGGGGGGGAAAGAAAAAGACAAACGAGGAGACAGGGAGAGAGCTAATGAAAAAATAAGATTTTTTTTTTAAGTAGCCATGGTGCCGAATGCCTACTTCAGATGGTGAAAGGAAGAGAAAGTTATATAAAAATAAAAAAGAAAAAGAAAAAGGAAAGGAAACAGGAGGAAAGAAGAGAAAGAAGACAATTACATATTTAGCGGTTAAGAATTTAACAAGAAAAGAATTTGTTTAAAATAAAAATAATATGGCTGGACTATTGTCAGTCAGTGTCAGTTAAAGTGCCATACGTGATACACGCTTGGGCGATCATGTCTCGAAAGAGACATGACTGACTGGGCAGAAGATTATCCCGCAGTAGGTTGCGATTGCTTTCTGCGGTAGACTGGTTGCCGACCAAGGCTATAGAACCCAATCTGTCCTGCTATTTAACCCATAACTGGAAGGAAGAGACGGATTAATACCTTTCCCAAGGGTATTTGCGCGTAAGTGAATACAATGGATTCAACTGGAAGTCGAACACGGCTCCCCGGTTTCTCGTTCCGAGCCGATATCCACTGTACCACAACGCACATAGATGGTTTAAAATCTACGAATAAAATAAAAATAAAATTGGGGTAATATAATAATAATAATAAGTCCAAAATGAAAATGTTGCTAATAATATATATAAATATAAGTATACATGTACACAAACACACATACCTATATACACATAAGTATCCATACGTATATATATATATATATATATATATATATATATATATATATATATATATAAAAACATGCATACATATACATATACACTTGCACATAGTTAAATACATGTACACACACATTCATCCCACCTACATATATATATATATATATATATACATATATATACTTACACACATTACAACATATATACATGTATAGACATACATACATACACACACATAAAATACATACATATATATACATACACATATACTTATATACATATACAATTATATACACACACTATCTACATACACATTTATATTTGTAGAAACAAGAAATATACATACATCATCTCACTAAATAATATACATGTACACACACACTCGCGCACATACACACGCATATATATATATATATATATATATATATATATATATATATATATATATATAAACAAACAAATAGGGGTTGTTTCAACAAGAACACACACCAAATTCAAACAGTGTTCAAAAAACAATAAAAAGAACTAGATGACCCGTAGAGTAGAACTGAATGAAAATCGCTGAAAACAATTTTGAAGTATACAAATGAAATCAAATTTCGCAAGTCAGTGAAAAAAAAATTTATAGTCAACGAAATGTGACGGGAGAGATTTAACGCTTGAGTTTGAAAAAAAAACAAAAAAAAAACAAAACAAAACAAAAAAACAAAAAAAACAAAAACAACACGCACGCATATTAACTTACTGACCTGCTCACCACCTGACTTACCTATTTATACACCATACATTAGCCATCAGAAAAACAAACAGATCTCGATATGTGAAGTCATAAGTTTATTCGCCTGAAGAGAGTCAATTTAGACTCGAAACATATGTAGCGACACTAATACCATCATAGGCATTTAATACATCAGGCAAAAAACAAGTATTATTAATAATAATAACAACAATAAATCTACTCTTTAAACAAAACTTTCACGGCTTCTCGCACTTTTGTCTTATATATATATATATATATATATATTAGTCATCCACATACAAGCCTGCTTCGCTGCATCTTAGCGCACCAGTGTGGCCAGACGCATCCACCCGCCTCTGGCCGGGATCGAAACCCGACCGACTTGGTATCAGACGGAGTCGCCACCCCTCCAAGCCATCGACGCATGGAATCAGAGAAGGGAAATTTTAACGTGTTGTATATATATATATACTTCTTTTTCTCTTTCTCTCTCTCTCTTTCTCTCTCTCTCTCTCTCTCTATATATATATATATATATACTCTCTCTATTATAATAAAAAACCATTGTGCGTATATATATATATATATATATATATATATATATATATATATATATATCTTGTCATGCTCATAGTTTGGATTATTTTCTTTTTTTATGTCTTAATGTAAGATACTTAATAGCAGGTACATCTATATATATGTTACCATCATTTTAGAAAGTATATCGATATAAATATTTGACCGTCGTTTTTGAGGGCACGGACCCACGTAATAATGTACTTGTGCAAAACATCTTGCCCATATAAACTTTATAAAGCTTCAGTAAATTATGAGTTTCGTAAGACTGTGCTATTTCACTAATCACCGGAATGAAATTTCAATGCTATGACTTTGAACCTAAACTTTTAACTCGTAAAGATCGACCTGTCCTAATGTACAAGTAGAAACAAAGTGTTGTCGAGAGTAAAGAAATGCAAGGAAAACCGGATAGATTGAAAATTTCAACTCAATGTAAAACGGACGGAGGATACCAAAAAGAAATGATACAGACTACATGTGTTTTCCTCCATTTGTTTATGGGTGAAATTGACCAGAATTCAATTAGTCAGTTAAGTGCTATACGTGATACACGCTTTGGGTGATCATGTCTCGAAAGAGACATGACTGGCTGGGCAGAAGATTATCTCGCAGTAGGTTGCCATTGCTTTCTGCGGCAAACTGGTTGCCAGCCAAAGCTACAGAAGTCAATCTGTCATATTATTTAACCCATATCCGGAGGGAAGAGGCGGATTAATATCTTTCCTAATGATATTTGTGCATAAAAAATGCAAGGAATTCAAACTCGGCACCCCAATTTGTCGTTCTGAATCTATATCCACTGCACCACAACGCAATCTTCTGCCCTGTCAGTCATATCTCTTTCGAGACATGATCACCCAAAACGCGGATCACGTATGGCACTTAACTGACTGACTAACCAGAATTACTTATTAAAGTTTATGAAAGAATATGTTCTTTTTTTGCATGTTTAAATATGTTATTTTATTTAATTAATTTTTCCTAAGAATGAAAATCTCTAAAATGCTCCAAGTTGAAATTCATTTGTTTCGTTGTTGTTTTTTTGTTTTTGTAGTGAGTTGTTCTCAGTCTAATTCTAAAGAGATATATTTATATATACAATTTCAAAATGCCTAAACAGTAACTAAATTGCAATGCGCCACACACCAAAACAATTTAGATTTATCAACTCTAGTCGCAATTAAGAAAAACTATGAACTTTTGAGGACAAGCGATAGTATATTTTAAGGGATGCACCTGCGACAATAAAAAAAAAGATTTTCGGTTTCAAAGAAAGAAAAAAAGAAAAAAGAAAATAATGAGACAGTAGAAACAAAATGTCGTCCAGAGTAAAGAGATGCGAAGAAAGAAAGGCAGTCAAGCAGAAGTGTTTAATTTTCCCTGCCAAAACCATATAAATAGAAAACTCTCCGTTTTGATCGCGTGGAAAGACGGAAAAGACGTATCAAAGACTTTATTGATTTCAGTGTGAAAACGAAAGAAAGAAAGAATGGAAAGACAAATCTTTAACGTCTGTTTCAGGGAAATGAAAAAAATTGTCTACCTCATCATCGCTTTTCCTTTCTTCTTCTTCTTCTTCTTCTTCTTCTTCTTCTTCTTCTTCTTCTTCTTCTTCTTCTTCTTTTCTTCCCTTCTCACTATGCCGCACCCTTTTTTTTGCTTTCGCTGTCTCCATTCCATTCTTTATCGCTCGTTCTAACTGTTGTACACAGGACTAAAGATAAACCTTTCCAAAACATAATATGAACTGAAATTGGAATAGAATCAGTAATGGCAATCACTCTGAATCCGCCATAAAAATCAACATGTACAAATTTTAAGTAATAAACACTTCAAATAACTCGTTGTATGGACCAGTTATAACACTTTTAGCATAGCAAATGCAGACATGGAGAACATAAAATAGGCTGTTCTAGAGATAGTTTTGTCCAACACACACGACTGGTTACAACGACAAAACATCAACCTAAAAGCTAAAGCCTTGTTCTTAAATAGCCTTGTCAAAACGAGGCTTTTATATGGTTGTCAGACATGGCGCCACATTCGTTCAGAAATATCTACTTAGTAGTACACAACCGGCTACTCATATCGTTTGTTAAAGGTGGTTGATACGTTATTTTTCTTAAGGGGCAAATCAACACCTCTATCGGTTATTTAATGATAAAATCTAAATATAGTTGGGATAATTGTATGCCATCACTTTCAGATAAAACGCATTATTGTAGTTTTGCTATAAAATTATATTGTTGTTAATTTTGCTATAAATAGGTATTGTTGGTAATTTTACTGTAAATAGGTGATGTTATTAATTTTGCAATAAAATTGTATTTTTAGTAATTTTGCTCTAAAATTATATTGTTGCTATGAAAAATTATTGTTGGTAATTCTGATATGAAAAGGTATTTTTGAAAATTTTGCTATGAATGGATATTGTTGGTAATTTTGTTATAAATATTTATTGTTGGTAAGTTCACAATAAATGGGTACTGTAGGTAATTTTTCATATAATACTATCATAGACTTTTTTAAGGAGTTTCCTATTTAACCCTAGATGGGACCCTAGCAGTTGTTGCCACTTCGGGTTATGGTAGACCTTGCAACGACAACAATTAAAAGGTGGCTGCACGCACCTCAAAGCCTCCAATCGTAGCCCATCCTGCTGAATGTAGTTTATCGTTATGCCCCTGACCCAGGGTTACAGGTAACTACGATCGAATAAAGACTGTAGCTCTTAGCAAGGGCCATATGAACTGCTCTTAGCAATGAGCTCCTCAACTGGCGCTGAATAAACACAAAGAACTGTACCAACTAACAGAAACCACGTCTTTTCAACAACAGCAACAACTAAAGCGGACAGTTTATATAACTCGAAGAGAAAATAATGGTACAATTAAGGTTTTGACTAATTGAAACAAAGTTAGGAAGAAAACCTCCGTTTATAATGGAAAGAAGGATAACGGTTAATAAAATTGAGAAATCAACTTTCCTGAAATATTCTTCTAAAAGAAAGGTTTTATAACTTTCAACCGGGATTAGCACTGGCGGTTCGGTTAAAAAATGCTGAGGATTTCCCTATAAGGAAAGGGTCAATAACACCATTACCAGCCTATGCAGACCGCCGTTGTCGTCTTCTTCTTCTTCGTTGTCGTTGGTCGCCGTAGCGCAGGTGGTGTAGTAGTAGGGATGGTAGTGAGGTCTTCTTTCTTTATCTTTTTATTTCTTTCTCCTTTTTTTCCCCCATTCTACTTCCTATACGCTTCTTTTAGAAAGGACCAGTCAATCAGTTAAATGCCATACGTGATACACTAACTGGGAAGATTATCTCGCAGTAGGTTGCCATTGCTTTCTGAGGTAGACTGGTTGCCAGCCAAGTCTATAGAACACAATCTGTCCTATTA
The DNA here is from genome assembly GCA_037127315.1 of Ascarosepion bandense. Lineage (NCBI taxonomy): Eukaryota > Metazoa > Mollusca > Cephalopoda > Sepiida > Sepiidae > Ascarosepion > Ascarosepion bandense. Next base: position 548,321 of record JBBBDQ010002325.1, read on the forward strand.
TTTAACCCATGACTGGAGGGAAGAGACGGATTAATCTCTTTCCTAAGGGTCTTTGTGTTGTAAGTGAATGCAAAGAATTCAACTGAAATTTGAACTCGGCTTCCTGATTTGTCGTTCCGAGTCGATATCCACTGCACCACAACGCACATAATTCACCAGTCTCTGCCCTAATGCTCTCCAAATTGGCACTTGCATTCACGGATGATAAATATATAGTGTGAATGTTTTTGTCGCTTCTTTTTAATGAACGCCAATTAAATTAGAAAGGACATTAGCTCTGGATTTACAGTTGCTATTTTAATTGGCAGTTCCAAATCAATCGATACGTTTTTTAGGGACGCACGTGCATTAGGTAGAATTTGCTTAGATTCTACTTAATGCCCCGACATTTCACATCAAAATCATTCTGTGCAAAATACTCGAAACTAATGACAGAAAAGGAAAAAAAAACATTAATGTGTAGCATGTGATCTAAACCAGGAAACACCTGATGTCTGAGAGCCCTGGGTATGACGATAAACTACATCCGGCAATTATATCTGTTATAAGGAAATTGAAGGTTTGAGGACCGTGGAACCACCTATCAACTGGTATTGTTTTCACGTCAGTCCGAATCCGCTGTAGTAGAACCTATCAGAGACCAATTTATAGCAAATAGTGTACCCTCTTATAGTAAAAATACCAGCAAAAACTTAAAAAATACCAACGATACGCTTGTTTTTAATAGTAGAATGACCAACAATAAATTTTGTAATAAAATTAACTATTATACATTTCATCTGTAGCTGAAGCCATTAAACAATTTTCAAAATGTTTAGATTTCGGCATTGAATAAACCATAGAAGTGTTTATATGACATTAAACCAAATCAAAACCTGATGTCTGATTCGAATTTCGTGTTCTAAAGGAATCTTGATCTGAACGACATCAAAGTAAGTTCTATAAACAGTTCCACATCAGAAAGTTCAAAGATCTCGGAGTCCTGAAGGTACCCTCCGAACCAACAAAGACTGAATCGGGCCTCAAACGATGTCAGTGGGTGCAACGATATAGACAAGAAAGAAAATGGAATGAACTTAAGGAATGTCTACACATGACAAACCAGATGACAGGAAACTATATAAATATCCGTCCTACCAAAATGGAAACGAGAAATACCTTACACCCTCGCAAGATAATGAAATGTATAAGGATGTGCGTTGTGGCGCATTGGATATCGACTCGGAACGAGAAATTGGGGAGCCGAGTTCGAATTTCCAGCTGAATTCATTGCATTCACTTACGTGCAAATACCCTTGGGAAAGGTATTAATCCGTCTATTCCTTCCAGTTATGGGTTAAATAACAGGACAGATTGGGTTCTATAGCATTGGTCGGCAACCAGTTTACCGAAGAAAGCAATGGCAACCTACTGCGGGATAATCTTCTGCCAAGTCAGTCATGTCTCTTTCGAGACATGATCGCCCAAGCGTGTATCACGTATTTCACTTAACTGACTGGCTGATAAGAAAAGACTCGAATATAAATACCCTTGATTCGGTGATCGTTAATGAGACTGTGAATCGTTTTCTTCTTCTATGTGCCGTCTCCCTACGGGATTTAAGCGATCATGGCTCTCCACATCTGTCTATCCCTTGACACCCTTAATGCCCCTTTCTCCTGTTATCTCACTCAATCTCCGCCATACCATCCATTTGCTCAAGTTCATCAAATATTCTGTACGTTTCTTTCCGTTGTCACTCTTCTCTTCTATCCATCCCGTGAGCATCAGGTTATCCAAAATCGCCTTAACGACTCGGCCACTCCGTCATTACACAATGAGCTTCTCGAGTCCTTTTCATATTATCTGGATTATCATTTTGGATAATGCTTAACGTTACATATTTAATATTTAAGAAATGATTAACGTTATATATTTATTGTTTAATAAATGTTTAACATTACATATTATCTGTTTAATAAATGTTTAACTTTACATATTCATTGTTTAATAAATGTTTAACTTTACATATCTATTATTTAATAAATGTTTAACGTTACATATTCATTATTTGATAAATGTTTAACAATATATAATTATTATTTAATAAATGTTAAACAATACAACTTTATTATTTAATATATGCTTAACGTTGCATATTTATCGTCTAATAAAGGTTTAACTTTACATATTTATTATTTAGTAAATATTTAACGTTACATATTTATTATTTAATAAATGTGTAACGTTACATAGTTATTATTTGATAATTTTTTAACGTTACATATTTATCATTTAATAAATGTTTAACGTTACATATTTATTATTTAATAAATATTTAAGGTTACATATTTATTATAGAATGAATATTTAACGTTACATATTTATTATTTAATAAATATTTAAGGTTACATATTTATTATAGAATGAATATTTAACGTTACATATTTATTATTTAATAAATCTTTAAGGTTACATATTTATTATAGAATGAATATTTAACATTACATATTTATTATTTTTAACTCTATAGAACTAGAAACCAAAGGATCATCCGCTGAATTTCTAAGATTGTGAAAAACTATGTTATAATGAAAACAATACATGATTAACTACGATTACCAATAATATAAACAGTTTGTAAATATTTTTAGAAGGAAAATATTAATTCGAATTTTGATAATATTTAAGGCTCTGCAAAAAGTATAATTTAGCTTATTGTAGGAAAGTTAATTTCTGTACATGCAATCACCAAAAAAAAAAAAAAAAAAATTGATGAAGATGAGATTCGAACTCACGCCAAGGAAACAATGGATTAAATGTCCATCGCCTCAAACGCTCGGCCCTCTCGACATTACATATTGTGCGCCTAGCGTATTTTTCGCTTTTTTTTCTGTAGAATTGTTTTTGGTTCTACTCGAAATTTAACGCTTGACATTTATTATTTTTACCGCTGGACAAAGAAGGGACAAAATGAAATTTCGCTGTATTTCTGAGAATGTGACGAAACAATGATATAATGTAAACAATACATTAATAACCAGAAGAACCAATATGAAAATAAGGGTTTTTCAAGAGTAAAATATTAATTCGAACGTGAATAATATATAATAGTCTGCACAAAGTATTATTTAAGTTTTCTGCAGAAATGTTCATTTCGGTATATGTGAATACAAAAATATACGGCGAAGATGAGATTCGAACTCGCGCTGGGAAACCCCAGTGAATTATTAGTCCTAAGCCTTCCTTCTTCATTACAAAAGCAGTTTTTCCTGATATTAAATACCAGTTTCCTCTCCATAACCTCAACATAGTCAATCTATTTATTTAGAGAACGTGTACCTGTACTGTTGTAATATAACAATCTAGGCTCACCCGAGGAAGTGAGGAAGCGGGGGCGTTTTCCGGCCGTTGAAAGGAACGGATGGTTGTTTGACCTTATTTCCGGCAGTAGCGGAAATGGCTACAAGAGGCAGACAGAACAGGTGTCTCTGAGAATTACGTAGGCGTCGCGTGGGCGTCGCGTGATCAAGGCAAAGCCGGAAGAAACAAGTCCCTGTTTTGGAAGATATATAAAGACTGCGAAAACACGGATTCGCCAGTCAGACAGACGAGTCTAGTCAGACAGACGAGTCTAGACAGAGGCAGACAGAGGAGCAACAGATACGACGACACTCCCCCGTCACCCCGTCAACCCTTAGAAGAGCGCTCTCTCACTCTCTGTTCACTAAGGCTACTCGGTCCATCGTTCATTAATAAAAATATCACTTGATATATTTTTATATATATGCGTGTTTGTTATTTGTCGTTATATAACACTGTTTTGAAATTTACCCTTCAATTACACTGCAACGAGAAAAAAAATAAAAAGCATCATGTCGATAAGCACATTATCTCAAGAATATAGATTGCATCTTTTAGCAAGGACCATGTGAACTGCTTACACCAATTAGATCGTGAACTGGAGCTATAAAATCACAAAAAAATGGTACCAAATAACCACGTCTTTTGAGGACCTTCAATAGCAGCAACAACTAAAACGGACAGCACATATAAATTGAAAAGAAAATAACGGCATAATCATTGTGTTGACTAATAGAAAAAAAGGTTAGGAAGAAAGCCCCTATTTATACTTATAAGGAAAGACTCAACATTCATTGACCGAGCCGCCATTGCTAATCTCGGCTGAAAGTTATAAAATCTCTCTCTGAAAAGAATATTTCAGGAAAGTTGGTTTCTGAACAGTTAGCGGACTTCAGAAACCAACTTTCCTGAAATATTCTTCTCAGAGAGAGATTTTATAACTTTCAGCCGAGATTAGCAATGGCGGCTCGGTCAATGAATGTTGAGTCTTTCCTTATAAGCACGGAATATTAAGAAAATATCTAAATAAAATATATCTAAAAGAAATAAATCCCTTTTTACAAAGGTTAATAGCAGGTTTAGTTTGCTATGTGCATTGAGTTTAACTTGAAAACCTACACAAGCCAAAAAGCAACAAACAAAACTAAAACAAAAAGTTCCAACGCCCTCGTTTCATGAGTTTAAACAAAAAAAAAGGTTTTATTTTTTTATATATTACTAGCTATAGTATATTCCAGGCTGTGGTAATTTTCTGAGCGCAGGTTAGATGTGGCACAAGGGCGAAAGTATGGGAAACCCAATGAGGATCGAACTCACTACTAATTCGAAATAATGATTTTCAAAACGAAGCTTGGATGTGCACAATGCCAGAAGTATGGTGCACACAATGAGAAGGCACAGCTTAGATACGCCGTAAATTGTTTCTGCCTGCAAAACCAAGCTTACAGCACGAAGTATACTGAAGCGGTCCCCTATCTATATTGGGTCAGGCTCAGGGTTGCTTAACTTCGGTAGTCGCACAGGAACCGGTTTTTTAAAGTAAGTTATTTTTATCTTCAAATCTAAGATTGAAGCACCAGGTATTCTGCAGAAGTCCCCCATCTAAATATTGACCAGGCTTAACTTTGCTTAACTTCGGAGATCGTATAGGAAACTTTTTTTTTTAATGTTGATTTTTGGGAAAAGCAAGAATTGAAGAGTGAAACTTTCTTAATTTAATTTTCCTGTGTTAAACAGTGAGGTATATTACGATTTATTTTTTATATCTGTATTTTTCGTTTTTTTTTTTTTTCCTTTTTGGCGTTCATGCTTCATTTGGGAAAAAAAAAGTTTGAAATTTTTATTTATTTATTTATTCTGTTATGCGAAACTATCCTGGCCAAGGTATCATCAGCCACTTGTTACCCCTCCCCGCTATGGTCTGTTCTTTGAATCGAAATTTACCAAGCAGCTTAACTTGATGTTGATTTTTGGGAAAAGCAAGAATTGAAGAGTGAAACTTTCTTAATTTAATTTTCCTGTGTTAAACTGTGAGGTATATTACGATTTATTTTTTATATCTATATTTTTCGTTTTTTTTTTTTTCCTTTTTGGCGTTCATGCTTCATTCGGACTTTAACTAAGTTAAAACTTAGTTAACTCTCCACTTTTGGAAGTTTGTGTTTTGTGCGTGTTTTTTTTTTAATTTTTTAAATTTTTTTTTTTAAATAGGAGTAGATAGGTAACACTATCGCCCGGTCAATACTTCTCCAACGTCTATTGAACTGGAGTAGAGGCTCGCCCCTTGTTTCCTGTTTAGGATGTGGTTTCCGGTTTTCTCTTCTCTTCTCTCCCTTCAGACCTTGGTATTGGTGCTTCCGTGAGTTTCCTGCGATCTGGCCTGGTTGGTGGCAACGGCTCATCACTGTGAGGGTACCGGGTTGGCAGTTTCCTGGTTTGCTGCTTCCGAGTGGTAGTTAGGAGCCCTAACTCTTGAGTAGCGTCAAGAGCGGCTGCTCTGATCAACAGTTGTATAATATCGGGGTTCTTGTAGTGCCATGTCGCGCATGGATAGGTGTCCCTGCAAGCGCTTTCGGTGGGCAACCCCGAGGCCACACCTTGTTGCAGCCCTAGCCAGTTTCCCTCCCAGTACAGATCGTGGGTAATGACCGCCTGTATTCTCTACCCTAGGTCCCTTTCTACAAAGAGAATCATGACTGAACAAATCAGAAATGACCCTAAACCAGTTAAATCCAAACCACCTAAACCCATTAACCTCTCCTTCACTAATATCCGAGGCATTCGTACTAACTTTCCTAGTGTAGAAGCGTTCCTGCATGAAAAGTCCCCTGATATCATTGCGCTTTGCGAAACTAACCTCAACTCAGCTCTTCCCTCCTCTGACCTCTTCATCCCTGGTTATCTTCCCCTTTTAAGGAAGGATTCCACTGTCCACATGCATGGGCTGAGTGTTTATGTCAGCGAACACCTCCCCATAGCTAGGGTGACTTCACTCGAATCTACTAACCACCAATACATATGTCTCCGCCTGTCTCTCCTCAGTTCGGTTAGTTAACCTATTCTTTCTTTACCGTTCTCCCTCCTCTCCTGACTGCTCCCTACTAGATAGCATTGCTGACGACATAGATAAGGCTATTTCCTATCACCCATTCACCCATATATTTGTATTTGGAGACCTCAATGCCCATCACTCTGAGTGGCTTGAAAACACCGTTACTGATCCGGCGGGCATTCACGCCATGAACTTTGCTATTTCCCAATCCCTTACGCAAGTGGTGGACTTCCCCACTCGCTTCCCAAGCACTCCCTTCGGGTCATTCCTCACTGCTAGATATATGTTTCACCTCTGCGCCTGACGCCTGTCAAGTCTCGCAGCTTTGCCCTCTCGGCAACTCCGACCACGCTGTAGTCTCTCTCAGTATTTCTTTCCAATCTCACTCCCCCCAGGAGCCCCCTACTTATAGAACCTCCTACCTCTACCAAAAAGCTGACTGGGATGCCTTTCGCGATTTCCTCTGCGACGTCCCTTGGGGAAAAGTGTTTGACCTATCAGTTAATGACTGTGCCTCTGAGGTCTCGTCATGGGTGAAAGCTGGCATTGATGCCTTCATACCCACCAGGAAGTATTGCTTAAAACCTCATTCCTCTCCGTGGTTCTCTCCGGCCTGCTCAGGCCGCCATTGCTCACAGGAATCATTACTTCCGTCTATTCCGGAGACAGCCAACTGATCACAATAGGCGCCTGTTCACATCTGCTCGCAATGAGTGCAAGAGAACCCTAAATGACGCCAAACGGTTGTTTGCTGAGAGAATGCGACAGCACATAGCTGACCGCAAGTTCGGCTCCAAGGACTATTGGAAGATTTGTAAACGAGTGCTCAACAATAGGAAATCCTCAATACCTCCTTTAATCCATGGATTTGAGGTTCTCACGTCATCTGCGGACAAAGCTGAGTGCTTTGCCCACAGATTCTCATCCAACTCCACATTCGACTCGTCCGGAGTACTCCCACCCGACTTCCCTATTAGAACTGAGGCCAAACTGCACGACGTACATATTACTCCGACAGTAGTATCAAGAGTAATTTCAAAACTCGACCCCCATAAGGCGTGTGGAGACGATGGAATCCCGGTGATAGTCCTTAAGAGGTGTGCTCCTGAACTTTCCCCTGTCCTCTTTAAACTATTTAACTACTGCCTTTCTGCTTCCTGCTTTCCTGCATGCTGGAAATTCTCTTCAGTTGTTCCTGTATTTAAGAATTGTGGTGAACACTCGGACCCATCCAACTATCGCCCTATCAGTCTTCTACCGATATTCGGGAAAGTATTCGAGGCTATAATCAATGCTGAAATAGTTCATCATCTCACCACCCACAAACTGTTCTCCGACAGGCAATATGGATTCCGCTTTGCCAGGTCCACGGCCGACCTGCTAACAACCGTAACGGAGTACATGCTACAGGCCCTTGATGAGTCTGACGAGGCTCGCGCGGTTGCTCTGGATATCTCCAAGGCCTTCGACAGGGTTTGGCACTCTGGCCTCCTATGCAAACTACGCGGTTATAGTATTACCGGTCGCCTGCTTGACCTAATCCAATCTTTCTTAAATAACCGCAAAATGAAGGTCGTTCTGAATGGGCGTGCCTCTTCGTCCTACATCACGAATACTGGTGTCCCACAGGGCTCTATCCTGGGCCCGACGCTCTTCCTTATTTTCATCAACGACCTCCCAGATGAGATCAAGTCCCATGTAGGCATCTACGCAGATGATACTACAGTATACTCCCGCTCCAGTAAGAAACCTGTCGTGGCGGACAGACATAATCTCGCTGCTGACCCTTGAGCGGGATCTACACTCTTTGGTGAACTGGGGCAAGAAGTGGCTTGTCAACTTCAATTCATCTAAGACCAAGCTGTTGTCTGTCAACCATTACAGGCAACCTCTTCTGCCTCCCATGGACCAAGTGATTCTCCCTGAGAGTAATACACTACGCCTCCTCGGACTTACCCTGTCCTCAGACCTCAAATGGAACCACTATATTGAATCCATAGCAAAATCTACTGCTAAGAAGGTTGGGTCACTATGTCGATCCAGGATGTTTTTTTCCACCTGAATCCATCCTGCATATATACAAGTCAACCATCCGTCCGTGCATGGACTACTGCTGCCATTTATGGTCAGGTGCCCCTGTCGTTCTCCTCAGTGTTCTTGACAAGCTCCAAAGGAGAGTCTGTAATGTGATAGGTACTGATCTGGCAACTCGACTGCAGCCACTTCCCCACCGTCGAAATGTGGCCTCTCTTTGTCTGTTCTATAAATACTTTCATGGCTTCTGCTCGGACGAGCTTAAGTCACTGATGCCTCCTCAACAGGTGTTTACTCGTGCAACCAGACTGGCAACTGGATCCCACCCATTCACAGTCAGGTTAGCCAAATGCAGACAACAATTCTACTCCTGCAGCTTTCCTCTCTCGCACTTCCCGCCTGTGGAACTCGCTCCCGTATTCTTGCTTTCCTGACGGCTACAACCTCCAGAAATTTAAATGCAAAGTCAATACTCATCTACTAACCACTGGACTCTAGCTCTCTCCCCTCCCCTGTATAACCTTCCCTTTCTCTCCACCTATGTATCTGTCATCGCACCTGCTTTCTCAGCTTTCTATTGTTTCTTTCTAACTAGTTTGAACTCCTCACTCTTTTCTAATTAATCTTTTGACATTTATGTAACCCCCTGCACATCAGTGGCGTTTCCGCCTTGCTCGGGGTGAAATGATTAAAAAAAAAATTATATGGCCGTAAGTCATTTCTACCTGCAAATCTAAGCTTAAAGCACCTGGTATTCTGAAGCGGTTACCCATCTAGATCCTCACCAGGTTCAACGTTGCTTACCTTTATTGATCGCACTAAAACCGGTGTTTCCACGTGATATGGCCGTAGGCCTTGCTGCCTGGTGTAGTTTATCGTCATACCCAGGACGCTGGTGGAACTATGGAATATAAATAAATCGCAACACCATTTACTATGCAGATAACGATAGAGGGGGGGAATTACACAGGGCGATAGACGAGTTAGGATGTGCATAGGGGGAGAGTTGGGGAGAATGGGATGCTTTTGATAGCCGGTATGTAGAAAAGCAGGGTGTAATGGAGAAAATAATCCACCACCTACAAGGCCGTGTAGATACTTATGAAATCTTTATAGTACGTTAAAGCGGTAGAGTCCTCTTTGGAGTATAGTACCGCATCTTCATTACACTAGATGCTGCTATGGTTTCCGTCGCAGGTACATTTTTTACGGGGTGAAGTTGCTCATCTCAAACTCAACGAGTTTTCATTTCAGAGTTGCCCTTGTCTTAAACTAGTCGCCAACCAAAATGATTTATCAACTCTATAGTGGGTGGTTTATTTCTGTTTTACGGCTTATCAACCCAACTGCCGGGCTGAATCTTTCATCACTTTTTACACGACATCAATAGCAACCATTCGTCATATTCACATACAGTTCGCTAGCTCCATAGATAGATATGAACAGACAGTGTTATCAACTAAAAGATGCTAGAAATATTTTTAAAAACATTTATAGATTTAGCGAAATTGATTCGTTTTTTACGGCTTATCAACCTTTTCCAGGTTATTTAAGGCTAGAAAATTCTTTTAGACTCTCAGAATTTGGAAGACTTAAAATTCATTTATGTATACAAAGTCTACTAATTAACCCATAGCTGGGAGAAGAAGAGGTGAATCCAAACCTTTCCCAATGTTATTTGCACATAAGTGAAGATAGTGAACACAAGGTGAAATTGAAACTCGGCACTCCGATTAACTATTCCTAACGTTTTTCAGGCACGCATCCAAGCCAATCGGGGAGAAACTTATTTGTAACACTGAATAAATAAATATCTTACTCAGACCGGATGTGCGTTGTGGTACAGTGGATATCGGCTCGGAACGAGAAACCGGGGAGCCGTGTTCGACTTACAGTTGAATCCATTGTATTCACTTACGCGCAAATACCCTTGGGAAAGGTATTAATCCGTCTCTTCCTTCCAGTTATGGGTTAAATAGCAGGACGGATTGGGTTCTATCGTCTTGGTCGGCAACCAGTCTACCGCAGAAAGCAATGGCAACCACATGCGCGATAATCTTCTGCCCAGTCAGTCATGTCTCTTTCGAGACATGATCGCCCAAGCGTGTATCACGTATGGCACTTAACTGACTGACTCAGACCGTTTCTAGTCTTCGCCACGCACACGACGTATATTTGTCATTTAGTCGACTGGAACTTATATTTTTTTGTTAGTTTGTCATATTTTAAGTTAACTATATCTCTTATCGCGTTGTGGTACAGTTGTGGTACAGTGGATATCGGCTCGGAACAAGAAGCCGAGGAACCGAGTTGTAATCCATTGTATTCACTTACGCGCAAATACCCTTGGGAAAGGTATTAATCCGTCTCTTCCCTCCAGTTATGAGTTAAATAGCAGGACAGATTGGGTTCTATAGCCTTGGTCGGCAACCAGTCTACCTACTGCAGAAAGCTAATGGCAACCTACTGCGGAATAATCTTCTGCCCAGTCAGTCATGTCTCTTTCGAGACATGATCGCCCAGACGTGTATCACGTATGGCTCTTAACTGACTGATATCTCTTACCTTTTTTTTTTTTTTACTATTATTTTCTGAAGATTTATTTTGAATTTCTTTTATCCTCGCCGTCATTTTTATTTTTGTTGCTAGGCTTATTGGTATGGCCAAGGATGCATTCCAGAATCTGAATAGTTGTATTGGGAGATAAGAAACAAAGAACTGTTATGTGATGTCTGTCTTTTAATATGACAGCGAATGTTGGAGTTCTGAAAGTGAAAATGGGAATACACCAGCCTGAATATACAAAACAGAATGAGGATTTTAGAGAATGAGCCTGAAAAACTGTATGACCTTGAAGGGAACGAATCAATTTAGAGCATATGAAAATTTGAGAAACTCAGAATTCTGTTGCGGGCCAGACAGAAGAAAGTCGAGGAAACGATTCCGTGGCATACTCAGAACTCAGGCAGATGAATTAGCAGGCTTGAGGTAAAATGGCCACCAACAGGAGAAAGAGGGGTATTAAGAGCGACAAAGATAGGGAGATATAGAGGGACATGATCACCTACGTTCTGAAGTGACATGACACATAGAAGAAGAAGAAGAAGAAGAAGAAGAAATGTAACATCTAGTTTCATTCATTCATTCATTCAGTCAGTCAGTCACTTAAGTGCCATACGTGATACACGCTTTGGGCGATCATGTCTCGAAATAGACATCACTGACTGGACAGAAGATTATCCCACAGTAGGTTGCCATTACTTTTTGTGGTAGACTGATTACCAGCCAAAGCTATAGAACCCAATCTTTCCTATTATTTAACCCATAACTGGAGGGAAGAGACGGATTAATAACTTTTCCATGAGTATTTATGCGTAAGTGAATGCAAGGAATTCAGCTGGAATTCGAACTGGGTAAACTGATTTGTTGTTCCGAGTCGATATCCACTGCACCATATTAGTCAATTGATTTACTTTTTTGTTTATATTGTATTTTGAATTTCAGTTTCTTATATTTTCTTTTTTTATCTTGAGATAACAAAACAGTCCATGTGAGTAACGTAGGGTCAATTCCATCATACCAGACCTTCACATTTGGGACCTATTATGTCGTTAACATAGGGTCGGATCATACTCATTCCATTCAAAATGTTAGTTCGTGACGAATACTTCCATTTTTACTACCTCACTAGGATTGGTTACTTATTTTCGTTTAGCGACATATCAACACCTCTGTAAGGTATTTAATGCCAAAATTTAAACAATTTTTGTACACGGTTTTATTTTATTTTTGCAGGTAATAATGGCTTAGTGATACAAATATTATTGATTAACCCATAGCTGAGGAGAGATGAGATGTATTCATACATTTCTCAGGTATATTTGCACATAAGTGAATATAACGAACCCAACTGGAATTGGAACTCAGCTCTCCGATTAGCAATTCCGAGCCATTGTCCATTACATCAACCACACATCCACGCTTACAGCACCTATTCGGTATTGACATGGCTTTCTCTGCACGACGAGGGTCAACCGTTACCGTATACTCATATTTGCATTTTCACTTCGTGTTTTTCTTCCTTTTGCGAGAAACGAAACTGTGAGCTTAATTCTCTAACCCCTATCTTGAGTGGCTCTTGAACCTTGTATTAATGGAACGATTGTATATAAAAAAAACGGTGTCGCCTCAAACCATTAACTCAAGGAAACAGACAATTTTTTTTTATTTTTTGCTTTCAAAAATGTATACAGGTAGGCCGACTATCTAAGATGTATTTGATTAAAATGTTACAATGATGCGAATCGATTATCAGACTGATGAACGTTTGAACTTACACTTTTTCTTTGAAACAAATAATGTGCAAAGAGTTGAATATCTTACGAATTAATCTCGCTTCATCACAGAGCAGACAAGGCCATCCATCACAAGCTTCTTTTTTTGAGATTGTTTTATAATGATAGCTTTTATCTTTTCCCGTTGACTCAAATAACGACAAAATTTATTGACGATTGTGTTATCGGTAAATGCCTTCCAGAGAACACTGGAGATCAATTCTCTGTGATTAGGACCAGGGACAATTAAGTGGACTATTGTCACAATAAAATCACATTTGAGTCAATGAGGTTATTTTTCTAACTACAAAATCACCTTCTGTAAACTATTGATAAATGTTTATGTTTGTGTCTCATATAGACACAAGCTCTTAAATTATGATTATCTTTCACCGACAAATGCACACATAGCTAATATATATATATATATATATATACTTCTTCTTCTATGTGCTCTGTCCCTTCAGGATGTAGGCGATCATAGCTTTTCATGTTTCCCCATCTCTGGTGGCTCTTAGCACGCTTTCTCCTGTTACACTATGCAACGCTCGTTCCATCATCCACCTGATTAGGATTAGGTTCTTCAAATATGTTATCCGCTGCTTTCCCCTGTCTCTTTTCCCTTTTCCCTTTATCTGGTCTGTTAGTATCAAATTCTCCAAGCCCTCTTTCCTCATTGCATGTTCCAGGAACTTCAGCTGTCTCTTCCTGATGCTCAGTATTAATTTCCTTTTTTGCTTCCATCATTTCTAAAACCTCATCATTGCTCACATGCTTGATCCATGATATTCCGCAGCATCTTTCTGTAGAACCACATTTCAGTTCAAATTTTTCCTTAATCTTCGATAATATTGTCCAGCATTCCCTACGATATTGAATAACTGACATTACATAGCAATCCAGTACTCACTTTGTTTCTAGTGAAATTTTCCTGTTTCTTAATACTTTTACTGGCCATAATTATTAGGCCACCCCAGTGTTTAAAAAAAATGATGTATTTCATACTATTTTTTAGTTGGTTGGTTGGTTGTTGGGGTTTTATGGCATATCAACCCCTATGGGTTATTTAATGCTAAATCCAGTTTATATTAAATATGTATATTTTGTTAACATAATTTAAGGATAACGTCCTTTAAACCACAGCTCGTTGACTTACTCGAGTAATTGGTTTCAAATGTTTCTATCTGACATGAGTTAGTTTATTTAATATAAGTCATTCATTCATTTACAAAGCCAACTGATGTAATTGTTTCTCACTACCAGATTTGCTTGCAGTGATTAAAGACCCAATTCAACAGTAGGTTGATTGCTTGGATTTTTATGGCTTGAGTTTGAGTTTGAGTTTTGTTTAACGGCATATCAACACCTCTGTGGATTATTTAAAGCCAAAAACGTGGGGTTTTAAGATATTTTTTAATGTTCGCTTATGTGAGAAGATCGATTTAATCAGACTTTAATGAAAATCTTTTTGTTTTTATTCTTATTTATTTTATAGAAAACTGAAAATGTCTTCTAGTTTTGTATACAAAAATGTTTTGCGAGAATATTCTTTTCCTTCAAAAACGTGTCATGGTAATAATCTTTTCTTCAGAAATGTATTGTTGGAAATATTTTTTCTTTCAAAAATGCATATTTTTCTAAAAAAGTCTATTTTTATAATTTCGTAGTGTTTTGACCCCAGTTTAGGGGTTAACTATTTGCCCATAGATGGGACCCTAACAGGTGCAACCACTCCGGGTCAGGGTGGACCTAAGAACAACAGCAATTAAGACGTGGTTCCATGTTCCTCACACCTTCCCAATCAGAGGCCTTGCTGCCGGATGCAGTTTACCGTGATGCCCAGGACCCTATTTTTTACAATTTATTGCCAAGTGAATAATTGTAAATGAAAGCATACTGCACAATAACATGTTCATCAAATGAATTTATAAATATTTAATCATTACCTATCTTGAAGTTTCATCAATGAAAGAATGAAGAAAATTTAGGGTGATTCGAATACGAGTTCATCTTTGCTTCCTTAGACGGCAAAATTTTGCAAAGTAATAATAACAAAGGAACCATTCTATTTTCATTTAGAATTATCCACTTGGCAATAAATACTAAAACTAGTATGAAATACATCATTTCTTTTAAAAAACTGGGGTGGCCTAATAATTATGGCCGGTAGTGTATGCGTATATATATGTATATATATATATATAGCAAATCTACAGGTGCGATGGGTAAATTGTCACTATTTGCCTTGTAAAGTTCTGTAAAGTAATAATAACAAAAGAACTATTCTATTTTCATTTAGAATTATCCACTTGGCAATAAATACTAAAAATAGTATGAAATACATCATTTCTTTTAAAAAACTCTGGTGGCCTAATAATTATGGACGGGTATATATATATATATATATATATATATATATATATATATATATATATATATATATATTATAATCGTCTCACCCCAAGCAATGCAGAACTGGCACTGATACGCAGGGGGTTACATCATAGGAGAGTGAAGAGAGGGAGGAGGAACAGGTCATAGTAGGTGTCGGAGAATGGGTAAGAGAAGGAGGGGTACATTGGTGTAAAGATGGCTGTGTGAGAGTAAAGTGTAAAGTGAGAAGAAGGATGTGAGTCAAGGAGATAAGAGATGACAGTTGACGTTGCATTTAAACTCTTGCAGATTGTAGCTATCAGGGAAACAAAAATACGGAAGGGAGTGCCACAGGCAGGAAGTGCGAGAAAGGAAGCTACTCGAGTAGAAGTTGTGGTTACAATTGTTTGTTTTCAGAGTAAAAGAGTGAAACCTTGTTTCTAGTCTAGTAGCTTGAGTAAATTCGCGTAAAGGGAGCACTTAGGAGCTAAGCTCGTTGGAGCAAAATCTATGAAAGTGTTTGTAGAATATATGTATATGTATTACATATATCGTAAGTATCTCACTGTCCTTGATATACTCTTATGTTTACAAGAGTTACATGGGACAAAAGCATGGAGCTTTGCTGCCTTATCAGGGCTGGAATCTACGCGTGTCTCTCGTTGTTCTGTCCCTGTTTCGAAGGCATCTGTTAATACGGGTATCATTCGTTAGCCGCACCACCCCCGGATTTTTACAACTGAGACTCGCTATGACACGTACACAAGTGTGAATCATCCCCATTTTCTTCGCAATTTTATAGTTAGAAATTCGTCCCACACAATGGAGTGAGGAAAGACAGCTCGGAAAATCTAATGCTCAGAGGACGGATAGAAGGAAAGAGAAACAAGGGAAAGCATACTTGATGAAGATGAGCAGATGGAGGGCAAAGCGGGATTTGAGAAGGGTTTTTAAGAGTAACAAGGGATAGACACATGTGGAGGGCCACGATTACCTACATCCTGAAGAGATATGATACATAGAAGAAGAAGAAGTTCTACTCAGTCAGCTCCTTCCAACAGCTTTATGGAACAGACTCCCGCTTGGGTGTTTTCTAAATTGCTGCAATCATGACCTCTTCAAGTTTATCTTTCAGCTATCTTTTCTGCATAACTCCATGAACAGTATTGGGTATGACGATAGACTACATCCGGCATCGAGAGATGGGAGGTTATGTGAAGCGTGGAATCACCTTATTGGTGTTGTTCCGAAACCGACCCTAACCAGAGGTTATTGTACCTGTTAGGGTCCTAGATATGTGTAAACCCATAAACAAAACCCAATGAAAGAATAAAAATACCTTTTTATAGTAAAAATACCAGCAATACATTTTATATGTAGTTGAAGCTATACATTTATGTTCAAACAATTTAGATTTCGGTATTAGATAACCCATAGAGATATTGATATGCCATTAACCAAAATCAACCAACAAGCCAAACAAACCGCGTGAAAGAACTCCTCCATGACATAAATCCATAGAGTATCTTCCAATTTGTTTAAAGTAATCAAACTCTGTTCCAAAATTCAACTACAACATGGAACATTTTTACATTCCTCATCGCTAGAAAAAGGGAACATGTTAGAAAAGTGAAAAAATTAAAGCAAAAATTAATAAATTTTTTTCTGGTCAGACATCTTTAATGAAATATGTTTACAAGATTGCTGCCGAAATATGCAATAATAGGTGTTTATGCGGACATAATTAACTTTTCAAGCGCTTTTAGCCACTTCACTGGCCATTTTCAAGGAAGATATGTATCCGATGTTGTTATTTTATCCTCATGTTTTGACTGTAACGTAATTTATTTTATGTTTTTGAAAAGAGCGCTCTTTAAAAGCTATCACGTGACGCGCGCTCGACTGGGTATCGCGTGAGCATCTATGTATTTTTTAAAAACTCCATCTCCACTGTTGATGGTAAGAGAAAGATGTTTTATATACAATGCTTCTGTTATAGCGAGATGCTTTTAATATTGGGATTTAAACAGTATTTTTATATTTTCAAGTAAAATATTTCTTAAAGATTCTTATAAATGATGGGTTAATAAATGAATTTTAATTGCATTGTTGTTACATAGGTGACCTTAAAGTCGTCTACTCAAAATTACGAGGATAAAATAACAACGTCGGAAAAATAACCTCCTTAAAAATGGTCAGTGAAGTGGCTGAAAGCGCTTGGAAAGTCAAAAATGTTTAGCATTTTTAAATTCCTTATCTCCAGAAAAAAAGAAAACATATATAATTGCTGAAAACATTAAATAAGAAATTAATATTATCTTTGTCGGTCGTTTTAACAAAACGTTTATACACATGTATATGCTCAAAAGCTGAGTATCGTTTACCATGTATTCAACTGTAAAAGTAGAATAGCATGTATTTTTAATACTTCAAGGCCGCCATTCCCCGAAAATTAATTTTCAGTATTAAATGATCCATAATGTGCCCTTAAACACACAAATCACTCAACTCCCTTATGCTCACACAAGACCACACATTAATACATTTCTTTAAGGGCCTTGTTTTGAGGAACATCTTAAAATGTTTTAATCATTTCTTCAAAAGCTTCATACTTCTCTTAATTACGACTACAGTACCTCTTTTTGAAAATGTAAATTGCTTTTCGGTTTGATGTATTGCCGTTTAGATATCGTTTAACCATTCTTTTAATTTTATAAGGTTAGAAGTTGAAAATAGACAAACCTCTTTATGACAGACATAATGAAAAGAAATATGAGTAAATAATTAAAAAAACTTACCATTCAATCTTTTCCTCACCAAATTTGTACCATTCTTTACAATTTTTACAGTGCAGAATCTTTCTTCTTGAAACATTTCCCTGATATATTCACGAAACGAATTTAAATTATATCGCTACTAAAGAAGGCTAACTTCATCTTTGTTAACAAAAAAAACCACATATATATGCATGACTTTAGCGTTTATATTTGGTAAAATCTTTCATATGCAAGGAAGTTGTCTCTTTTATATGCTTTTGATTTTCATTATTGCACTATATTCAGTCAGTTAGGTGCCAGACGTGATATACGCTTGGGCGATCATGTCTCAAAATAGACATGACTGACTGGGTAGAAGATTTTCCCGCAGTAGTTTGCCATTAATTTCTGCAGTAAACTGGTTGCTAACAAAACTATAAAACACAATCTCTCTTGCTATTTAACCCGTAGTTTGAGGGCGAAGAGACAGATTAATACTTTTCTTAAGGGGGTTTACGCGTAAGTGAATGCAAAAGATTCAACTGGAATTCAAACACAGCTCGCTGATTTCTCGTTTTTTTCTCCCGGCTATGGGTAAAATAGAAAAACCGACTGGGGTCTGTAGCCTTGGTTGGCAACCAGTCTACCGCAGGAAGGATTGGCAACCCAGCGTGGGAAAATCTTCACACCACATGCACTTGGGAACCGGTAGTGGAGCTAAAATATTCCATGAAACTAGAGAAGACGCCTTAACCTGCCCAGGATAAAGGCTTCCACAATTATAAGTAAGTACCTTAGCTTTTTCCATCGCTTTGATATGTTGGTGAAGGTAAAACTTCTCTAATCATAAACCGATTCAATGGTTCATCGAAAACTTCATCTGCGGAATTTTATTCAAACGTTATGGGGATTTCATTATTGGATTAAAATATAAACAGCATTAAATAATAGTGTTTTCTGAATATACTCCTTGGTGTGAACTGATGAATAAACAGCGAAGATCCAAGGATTGAGCCCTGAAAGACCCTCTATGTTAATATGAAATGATCTTGAAGCATATTTGTTTAGCGTGATCTTCATGACTCTATTATGAACGATTGGAATAATCCAAATTTATTGTGTTTTTTTAATTCGTTTCACACAAAGCAAAGCAATACAGTCACTGGTGCGCAGGGGATTGTCGATGGATGACAGAAAGGAAAACAGTATAGGTGATGTTGTAGCAAGCGTAAGCGAGAGATAAGTGACACGGAGATAGAAGATGGCAATTGACGTTGCATTTAAACTTTTTGAGATGGTAGCTAACAGGGAAGCAAGCATGAGGAAGGGAGTTCCACAGGCGGGAAGTGAGAGGAAAGGACCTGATTGAGTGGACTTGGCGGTTACACTTGCCTATTTGGACGGTAAAAGAGTGGGACATAGTTGCCAATATTTGCATAGGTAAACTGATGAGGGTGGGACACCAGGGAATCAAGCCCGTCAGAGTAGAAGCCATTAAATACTTGTAGAAAAGAAAAATCGAAACCACATTCCGTCAATGAGAAAGTGACTGAAGACGAAATAGGGACCAATTAGATTGCAAATCCTTCTTTGATTTTGTCGAGTATTTTGAAATGAACAGCAGGAGCACCTGACCATTTATGGCCATAGTATCATTAAAAACGTCACACTTGAGCTTGTGCAGAAGGCCAGCATTATAAACCCTGTCGAACGCAGTTTAGATATTTACAGACACAGCTCAAGCTTCGCTATCCCTATCTAAGGCTAGATAGACAAATTTAGCGATGGCAGTAGATGTGAAAGAAGGAAAATGTTTTTTTTTTTTTTTAAAGGAAGCCATGCGAAGTAAAATGCTTGACTGATTCCGGATTGATTCTTATAAAAGTATTTTATTTTCATCTTGGTATTGTTATGAACTATTGTTCTCATTATGGTTGATATAAATGTTATTAAAGATACAGCGTTTCAACCAGGTATACTTTGGTCATCATCAAGCATTCAGTGAATTGCTGGTATGGATTATCTGTTGATACGTTGTATCTATAATAACATCTGCATCAGCCAAGATAAGAACAGTAGTTCGAAACAATACCAAGATATTGACAATTACTCATCTCAGAAATAGATCCAGGTATACCTCACCTTACATAAGTAATTGGTTCCAGGAGAGACGACTTAAGTCGAAAAACGAATTTACTTGTCATTAGATTAAAACCCCAAATAAGCATTCTCAGTTCTGTATTTTATTTATAAATACATTTTTGATTACATATGGTCAGTAAAAATCTATTTTAAGCTTACAACCAAAAATATTTTAGTTTTTAGTATAGTACAGGAAAATAATTTAAATTTATGGATACATGTACGTACATATTTATAAATATAGATGTTAAAATTTGGCCATCTTTACAGTACATCGCGGACTCTTTATTTGTGAATGTGGTTAGCTCTAAGAGATTATAAAATAAAATGATTTTGTAAGGTTAACAGCGCAGTTACTAATACAGTTATTATAATTATTTTGCGATAGTAGAAAATAAACTAATTTATGTTAGATTTACCAGTATTTACATTCAATTTGTTTATTTACATCGCGGGCGTAGATGATTTTATGTGATTTTAACGCTTTTCTAGTGATACTATAGCTTCAATATTTGTGATGGACATAATAAAATAACTTAAACTTGATTGTTAGTTTTCTGTATATTCTTTTGACAAACGACTTATAATCAACTAGCAGTAGAGCCCGGTGTTGCTCAGGTATAGTTTAAAACTAATCCATGGTCCTGGAACTCAGACTCTTTGGATGTTGGCACGAAAGACTAAAAAGCAATAGTTGTTTCCAGTTAAATCGAAACCGTAGACTGAAAGAAAAATGAATGGCAGTAAGTAAAATTTTGATTTCCTGGTATCGATATCAAATATGTTTTTTTTTGTCGGAAACTGAATTTTGAAGGCTAAATAAGTCCTATGAGTAAATGGTAACATGGCTGAGACTAAGAACTACAATTATACCTACTTAGAGCCAAATCCGAAGCAAAAACTAAAATAAAATGGCTGAAAAAATACAGACATACAAATAAACAGACACATACACAAACATCTTGCCTTATATATATATATATATATATATATATATATATATATATATATATATCATCGATGTTCTGTACTATTGTAAGAACTGCAACCTTGAAACTTCTGAATATCGTTTCTTATGTCTTTGTCTATGAGTGTATGAAATTTGATTAAAATCAGATCACTCCTTCTATAACCCGATTTTTTCGATTATCGATTTTCGATATTTATCGGGGGTACCTTGACACACAACTTAGCTAAGATCACTCGCAGACGCTTATAATACAACTGTGCAAATTTTCAAGAAAATCGGTTCAGCCGTTTCGAAGTCTATAGGTTACGGATACACACACACATACACACACAGACAAAGTTCCATTTATTATATAAATTTAGTTAACGACTTAACTCAAAACGTCGTATCCCGAGATATACCTGTACTATGTTTTATTTACTTAAAAAATAATGTTGATAAATAAAAACGGGAATTAGTTATAACTGAAACTCGTAGAAAGAGTAAATACATATTTTTTAAGCGCAAATACCTTCAATTATTTACGCTATTTATAGATCAGCTATTGTGTCCATCCTGTTATCAATAGCCTCCTTGTAAATAATGTGTACACACGTGACTCATCATTCCAGACAATCAGAAAAAAGAATTTAAATATTAGTTTAATTCAACACTTATCAGAAAACCTATTTTAGTTTTGAGTTTCTTTACATCGGGCAAACTTTTAAAACTGTAGACCCTTTAATGTATTAGAGCATTGCAACACGAACGGAACATGTTACAATCGTAATGGAATTGGAATAATCCAAAGAGTTTGGTTTATAATGTTTGTTGTATTTTGGTTTAATGCCAGTAACTGCGATTTCAAGTGAAATATTTTACAAGTAGATATTTCGCTTTCAGCTAAATGATTAAAATTTGAAATGCACAAATTCAAAACCAAGGTGGTGGAAAAAGAAAAAAAGATTATTCCGTTTCTATAATGACCGTTGTTCCCCGATTGTGGGACATGGAGCGTGAGAGGTTCTGCATGGAATTAGCCAGTTTACCAAATTCTCCCCATTTTTGCATTTGTAACGAGTTCTGCAGATTTTTTAGTTCTTCCACATCTTTAAGCTGTGAATTCAAATTCTGTGCTTTAGTCTGCAGCTGCTCCACCTCTCCTCGTTGGTAGCAAAGTTCTGATTCCAACAGCGATGTCCTGTCTAACAAGGACGTCCTTTCATCCTGGAGTTCTTTGATATCGGCAGATAGCCTCTCCCGAATAGACTCCAGCTCACTGACGCGACTCGTTGCAGACGTGAGCATTTTATCCAGGCGTTCGTTTTGCGACTCTTGGGCATAAAGGTTTTCCATCGTCTCTTGTAGCTTGTTGTCTAACTCGGACACTTTCTTCTTGGATTCCTGCAGTTCTTTTCTTATGGCTTTGATATCGTTTGCCATCGAAGATATTTTATCAGCGGCCATCTCTCGTTGTTTTTCTTTCTCAGCCAAAACACCTCGCTCATGTTGCAATTGGTTTTGCAAATTGTTGATCTCTTGATCAAGGTATGTGTTCTGCTTTATGAGTTGACCGTTTTTCTCGACAAGGACGTCCCTATTTGACTCCAGCTCTTGAATCTTCATACCAGCGCTGGAGAGGTGTTCTTTAAGAACTTTCTGCTCCTCTCGCATTTCCGAAGCCATCTGATTAAATATATCATGTGACTTGTCGTATTTATCTTGTAGGTCAATGATCTCAGTTTCGCGTCTTTCTAGGCCGCTCCGGGTTTCCTCCAAGTTACCCTTAACTGACTGCAGTTGATGCTCCCGCTGGGACATCTGGTTCGTTAGCACTGACTTGTCCATATGGAGCTGACGAAGGTTGTTCTCGTTTTCTTTAACGTCGTCTGTCAAACGGTTTATTTCCAGTTCGCACTGTTTTTTCTGTTGTCGTTCGCTGTCCAGCTCCCTACGCAATCTCTCCAGGTCGTCCTGGGCTTTACGTAGGTTTTTGGCGTGCAGTTGTTTCTCTTGATTGAGCAATTCATCTATTTTCGCTTTCTCCGTGGATAGCCGCTTGAGGTTAGCATCCTGGCATTTGACGTTCTTAATCAGCCGCTCCAAATCATCATTGATATCGGAATCGCATTTATCGTATTTAGAAGTGTAATCACGAGAAGTGTAATCACGGGAACTGTATGGTCGGGAAGTGTAACTGGGAGAAGTGTAAGTAGGAGACGAGTAACCACGGTAGGTGTGATCGGCCGTCTTTGCAAAAGACGTGTCATACTTACCTGGAGTGTCGTACATACTTCTGTACGATGTAGATTTTAGTGCACTAGACTTGTCATGCACATTAGACCTGTCAGGTACACTTGGTTTGTCATAGATTTGAGATTTAGAGACAGCAGTTTTGTATTTGCCGTAATCTTCCGACTTAAATTGAGAGTAAGTTCTCGGTGAGTCTCGGATGGCTTTGGTTGTATAATTACTTTCACTCTTGTCCCAGCTGGAACCGATCCCCTTGTTTCTCAGGTAAGACGGATCGTCGAATACACGATCATCGTCCATTTTTCTGGAGGCGTCCTTTTCTTGGGCTCGCTTCCACAAATATTTCGATTCCATTTCTAGATAATGAATCTGCAACTGGAGATTTTTTATGTATTCCGACTCGATCATGTTCAGAGGTCCAACTCTGGTTGGAGTGCATTTTGTCTTTGCTTTACTGGGGCGTATGTCTTCACAGGAACAACAGGGACAAGACTTTCGGTGACATTTCTTGCTCACGGAACTATTTCGAAACCCTTTCATCTCAGAATACGGCACTGGCATCATCTAAAGACTGGCCTATAATCCGAGTCTGATCAAGATGTCGGCCGGCCGTAATATGGTGGACGTCATGTGTATTCGTGACGTCATACAGTATCATGACGTCAGTAGCGATTCCAGTTGAAAAAGTTTCTCCATTTGGAAGGAATAACGCGACCGTTAAAGCGGTGTAAATATTATGTGTGAAACTGTTAGCTGTCTGGTATTTATTTCATCGTGGTCAAGATGTCCGGTATTAACGTCCGGATTTACTTTGTCCGCCAAATAGGCTTTGATAGCTCACTTATATAACAATTCCATATGAAAAAAACAAAAAACAAAAAAAAACAAAAAAAAAACAAAAAAACACGACAATTTCATAGGGTTTTTGTATTAATTACCAGCTGCAATATAATTGATATACGTAATCCTCTACGTTGAGTATCAACCGGGCCTTGTACAGAGTGAAACTTAATATATGAAATGAAAAAGGAGTATTATGTAAGTAGTAAAATGGTATTGTCTTAAGATTGATATACAATTTTCGCTTTTTAATCTAATTCGAAATTATTTATTTTATTCTATTTATTATATATACTAGCAAAAGTAGCCGGCGTTGCTCGGAACATAATTATTGAAATGATTTCTTAGTCTCTAAAAATAACATATTCCAGGAATATAAATATCTCACAGAAATTAATAAACATCTACGAAAATATATTTATTGTCATATTCACTACGTTTCGGCTGTTGTGTCCTCCGGTCTTTTTCAGGTAAAGCGTTGTTTGGATCCAATGAGTTGACTAAAAGAGGTCAATATCTGGCGACAGCAGTGACGACCAAAAAACTTAGAGACTTTATTTAAATGGAGACAACTGAAACATCCGAAAGTGGCATGACTAATGGAACGAGAGAAATGCTTGGTTGGTCGAAATGAATAGTTCAGTCTAATCACCTGAAGAGGGTCGGAGAGTTCAACGGCCAAAACGTCGTGAATATAACAATAAAAATGGAAGACAACAGTTAGAACAATGCAAATAATGTAAATACCTCATCTGAGAAATATAAACCTATATCTACGATCCACCCACGTCTATTGAACAGGTGTAGAGCTTCACCCCTTGTTCCCTGTTTAGGATGTGGTTCCCGGCTTTCTCTTTTCCAATCATTTCACTTTTCTTTTTTTTTTTATATATTTTCTTTCAATTGGAGTAGATAGACTGAACTATCGTCCGGTTCAAACTCCACCCACGTCTCTTGAACAGGTGTAGAGGCTCATCCCTTGTTCCCTGTTTAGGATGTGATTTCCAGCTTTCTCTTTTCCAATCTTTTCACTATTACGTAGCCCCCTGCACATCAGTGGCGTTACCGCCTTGCTCGGGGTGATATGATAAAAAAAATAATTAAAATAACAAAGCGTTTTTAAGTATTAGACTTTCGCAAAATTATTTCTCTTCATACAATATTTTTAGTTTTTTTGAGTGGGTGCTAAAGCGTAAAGATTTCTTCTATTTTCAACTCTAGAGCAATCAACATCCAGTTAACCATGTGAAAAACCAGGAATTTGTTAAGTGTAATCCAGGAGCCGGCAATGTTTGAGTTTTTGGTTTGTTTATTGATTTTGCAAAGTTAGGTTTTTTTTTTAATCATATCATCCCGAGCAAGGCGGTAACGCCACTGATGTGCAGGGGGCTACGTCGGAGTGGAGAGATTTGAAAAGAGAAAACCGGAAACCACATCCTAAACGGGGAACAAGGGATGAGCCTCTTCACCTGTTCAATAGACGTCGATGGAGTATGGGAAATAGCAAGCTCTTAAAATTGAACGGAACATCTGTAGGATTAAAAGAATGCTTGGTTTATAGACATCTTCTCCTCTCCCACAACCAGGAAGAATTCTTGTTTCAATAACATTAATCATAAGTCTTGGTTTTGGAGGACCAAGATTTCGTTGGAAAGCCAATTTTCAAATCTACTCTATGTGGTGATAATCCAGATAACTCAAGAGAATTAAAGAATTCTGTTGGATAATTAATTGCATCCAACTGGTTAATAACAGTATTAACAGGTTTGTGGCAGTAACAGTTTCCAGAGAGCATTTTCAGATGTTCAAAATTAACTGAATCGACTGTGATATGTGTGGTGCTACAATGGTTTTGATAATGAGCATGGATATTTGAAAAGATTTTGACAGTTAAATCCAAAGTTGATGGCAATAAAATACATATAAGTGATAGTAATTGAATCTTTCACTGTCAATTGGGACTCTTCCCTGTCCCAGAATTAGCAAGTTTTCGTCAAGTTGGTTTAATGTTATATCTTTTTACACGTATTCTCTTATCTCAGTCAGTTAAACGCGATACGTGATCCACGTTTGAGCGAAAGAGACATGACTGACTAGGCAGAAGATTTTCCCGGAGAAGGTTGCCATTATTTTTGCGCTAGACTGAATTCCAACCAAGGTTATAAAACCCAATCTGTCCTGCTATTTGACCAATATCTAGAGGAAAGGAACGGATTAATACTTTTCCCAAAGCTATTTACGCGTAAGTGAATGCAAGGAGTTCAACCGGAATTCAAATTGAGTTTTTTTTTTTTTGTTTTTTTTTAATCATTTCACCCCGAGCAACGCAGAAACGCCACTGATGTGCAGGGGGTTACATAAATGTAGAAAGATTAATTAGAAAAGAGTGAGGGGTACAAGCTAGTTAGAAAGGAACAATAGAAAGCTGAGAAAGCAGGTGCAATGACAGATACATGGGGCGGAGAGAAAGTGAAGATTATGAGTTCTCTGATTTCTTGTTCCAAGCCAATATCCACTGCACCACAACGTACATTCTCATGCCCTTCTATAAGTTGTCAGTTTTTGTTGTGGTGAACAGGAAGTTATTTTTTCGGCGACTTAAAACAAAATGACATTAATGTGTTTTTGCACAGGAGTATTCACACAGATCTTCAGGTTGAAAAACAAATTAAAAACATACATATATTGACTAATCGGAGAACGAAAAATGTATATTTCAAAGTGTTATGTCGCCAAGTGTAAATGAATAACTCAACAACAGAATCAGAATATAAGTTGTATTCCGCGGAAAGACGGTTAGTATGTACAGAAGTGATTAGTAATATTTACAATAGGAAAGATACAATAGTCCAATCCGTCGTAAGACGTGTGTATACGTGATTATTTCCGGTACGCCACCGGAAGTGTGTCTAACTCTCGCACTGACTCTCAAGTGACTCTGTATGACACTCTATCACACTCTATCACGCTCCCCTGTAGAGAATCCACCACTGCTATATATAGCAATGGGAACAGTCCATTATGTAGTCAGATAGGGGCAGCGCCCTAACACAAAGGGATCTTATTTTGACTTCCAAAAGATGTAAAAATACGAGGTATTTTATGTGTCTAGTCAGAGGACCCAATATCATGTTTCCCTCAACCATGTCAGGAAGACACTATTCGCTTACCCTCTGATTCTAGCTTGAAACGAAGAAGTTAACATGAGCGGTTGCCTCAAAGATATCAACGACTACAACCCCGCTCCACACAATACACAATTATTTCGTCGAAATTTAAATCTATTACTGCCTTCACACATTCAACAAACTAAACCTTTCTTACCAACCTTGTTCCAGACAAAAAAATTATTAAAATCTTCTTATCAACCTTATAGCAGACAAAGAACATTATTAAATGCTTCCTATCATCCTTATACCAGAAAAAAGAAGATAACTAAAAATTTTTATCAACCGTGTAGCAAACTATTAAACTCTTCTTATCAACTTTATACCAGACAAAGAGCATTATTAAACTCTTCTTATTGACCTTATACCAAAGAACATTATTAAGCGCTTCTTATCAACATTACACCAGACAAAGAACATTATTAAACGCTTCTTATCAACATTACACCAGACAAAGAACATTATTAAACTCTTCTTATTAACCTTGTACCAAAGAACACTATTAAGCGCTTCCTATCAACCTTACACCAGACAAAAAACATTATTAAACGCTTCTTATCAACATTACACCAGGCAAAGAACATTATTAAACTCTTCTTATTAACCTTGTACCAAAGAACATTATTAAGCGCTTCCTATCAACCTTACACCAGACAAAAAACATTATTAAACGCTTCTTATCAACATTACACCAGGCAAAGAACATTATTAAACTCTTCTTATTAACCTTGTACCAAAGAACATTATTAAGCGCTTCCTATCAACCTTACACCAGACAAAAACATTATTAAGCGCTTCTTATCAAGTTTATACCAAAGAATATTATTAAACTCAAAGACATTAACGACCACAATCCCGCTCCCCTAAATGCAAAATTATCTTGTCAAAATTTAAATCTATCACACATTTAACAAACTAGATCTTTCTTACAAACCTTGTACCAGACAAAGAAAACTATTAAACCCGTATTATAAACCTTATACCTATCAACTTTATACCAGACAAAGATCATTATTAAACTCTACTTATCAACGTTGTAACGGACACAGAACATTATTAAACTTTTTTAATCAATCTTGTACCAGACAGAATTTATATTATTCGGACTATTGTTTACATCTTTGTTGCCATTTGTATGACATTTCGGCCGTTGTACGCTCCGGCCTTCTTCAGGTACTAGGAATTCCGAACAGAACCCTTTATTACAGTCACTGGGATATATGGACTCTATTTCAAAGATGAGTACAACAGTTAAAATAATGTAAATACAGTAAATACGACCTCATCTCAGAAATATAGACAAATACCTGTACCAGACATGTAATTATTACTCATTTTTTTAAAACAATGTTGATTTTTATATAAGAATATATTTCAATACAACATCTTGATTGCGTATTCATTATTTTTATCCATTTCTTATAACAGACTAAAACAAATAAGGCCAAACCAGATGAAATCCACCTAATAATAAACTATACCTTAGTCCATTATAATGTCTCCAAATTAGGTAAGTTGAAGTAAGGTGAAATAGTTAACAAGTTCGGACTAGGAGACCGCAATGACCTCTGAAAAAATGGGTGCACAGCGAATGATCAGGTTATAACCACCTGATTCAAAGAACATCAAAAAAGACCATATGCATGCAAAAGCCCACGAGCAGATGTTAAAAACTTTGTCTACATAACTATTAATAAGAAATTCTGGAATGCACTTGTTCACTACAAAACCTATCCAAGTGCCGACTATGGAAGCGACCACCAGTTATATGTCAACTCGGGATGAAACCATTCAGATTGAAGAAGCGTAATGAAGTACACAGACTGCAACACAATAGACTCGTGAAGAACTCGAACCAGCAAAAAAAATATACAGAAGTGTGATAAAAAGATACGAGGGACAAATTGGAAACGGAGACTCGAAGTGGGACAATTTAAGAGAGATTTTGTGACATCAGCAAAAGACATCTCAAAGGTAAATTCACATAGAAGGAAAACGAGTGGATCACAAATGAGATTCTCGACATGATGCGAAGGAGACAGAAAACAATGCCAAGACATGAAACGGAATATAGGAAACTACACACGGAAATAAGATACAAATGCAGACAGGCTATAGAAGACTAGCTTAACGACAAATGTGCAGAAATAGAAAGACTGGGCAAGAATAATAAGAGAGATATGCATAAAAATAATATCAAACATGACAAAAGTCATGCTCATTAGCAGGATGCATAAAATCAAAGACGGAATGCTCATATTGGAGAAAGAAAAATTCTTCTGCGATCGGATGAATGTATCGGTGATTTCTTTCACAAAGAGAGAGAGAGAGAGAGAGAGAGAGAGAGAGAGAGAGAGAGAGAGAGAGTCATCCGCAGACAGATCTGTTTCGCTGTATCAAAGCTTATCAGTACAGTTAGACATCCGATTGCTTCTTAACCAATATATATATATATATATATATATATATATATATATAGAGAGAGAGAGAGAGAGAGTAAATAAATACCGATGAATCGGAAATATTAAAATCCAAAGTGTAAGCTGCACTGGTGAAACTGAATAGAAACAAAGTGGCAGTACCAGACGGAATTGTAATAGAGATGCAGACAGCCTTAGTTATTTCGGTATAGATAAGGTTAACGAAATAATAACTCAAATCTACAACATTGGTGATATACCAGAAAACCTAAGCAGATCAATTATTATAACACTGCCTAAGAAACTAGGGGCAAAGCAAGGTTAACTCCAACGAACACTCGGCTTTATGAGCCACATTAGAAAACTGATCATCCTGATTCTGATGAATAAAACGTGCAGCAAAATCAGGTTTCAGAAAAAACAAGCACAGTGCGGGTTTATCAAGAATACCGGAACAAGGAACACGATATCTACTATGCTCAGAATGTTATCAGAATGAGCAATACAAATACAGAAGGACGTATTTTAGGACTACCTGAAGGCGTTCGACAAAGTACGTCACAAACTTGATAGAGATGCTCGGCAATCTTGGCATATTTGGGAAAGCCATTAGAAGAATCAAGAACCTATACTCACAGCAAACTGCCTACATGCGAACAAGAAATTAACTAAGCAGATATACAAAAAAAAAAAAAAAAAAAAAGAGAGGAGGATAAAACAAGGATGTGTCTTCTCACCGGATTTATTTAACCTATATAGCGAGGTAATTCTGAGAGAACTTATATACAAGTCAACCATCCGTCCGTGCATGGACTACTGCTGCCATTTATGGTCAGGTGCCCCTGCCGTTCTCCTCAGTGTTCTTGACAGGCTCCAAAGGAGAGTCTGTAATGTGATAGGTACTGATCTGGTGACTCGACTGCAGCCACTTTCCCATCGTCGAAATGTGGCCTCCCTCTGTCTGTTGTATAAATACTTTCATGGCTTCTGCTCAGACGAACTTAAGCCATTGATGCCTCCTCAACAGGTTTTTACTCGTGCAACCAGACTGTCAACTGGGTCCCACCCATTCACAGTCAGATTAACCAAATGCAATTCTACTCCTTCAGCTTCTTCTCTCGCACCTCCCGCCTGTGGAACTCGCTCCCGTATTCTTGCTTTCCTGACGGCTACAACCTCCAGAAATTTAAATGCAAAGTCAATACTCATCTACTAACCACTGGCCTCTAGCTCTCTCCCCTCCCCTGTATAACCTTCACTTTCTCTCCGCCTATGTATCTGTCATTGCACCTGCTTTCTCAGATTTCTATTGTTCCTTTCTAACTAGCTTGTACTCCTCACTCTTTTCTAATTAATCTTTTTACATTTATGTAACCCCCTGCACATCAGTGGCGTTTCTGCCTTGCTCGGGGTGAAATGATTAAAAAAAACAAAACAAAAAAAACTAGAAGTCCTACCAGGATTTATCATTGGTGGCTACAGTTTTAACAATATGTGATGAGCAAATGGCTCAGTGCTGGTAGGAGACAAAGAAAGGTAAATACAAATCCTCCTATAGAATGTAAGGAGGGAAAGCGAGAAAAAAAGAAACTAAACATAGACTGCAAGAAGACTGAATGCATGGTCATCAGCGAAAAGGGAGCCCAAAATGCCAATTACAGGTTGGAGTTACCTCGGAAGTGTTCTTAGCGAGGACGGAACGTGCTACACTAAGACCCAAATGCCAAGGAGGCATTCCAAAAGCTAAGCAAAGTGTTGAGAGACATGATATCTGTCTTTTTATATGGCAGCGAATGCGGGACAATATCCTTAAAGATGAAGGAAAGACTCGAAGCAACAAAAATGTGGTTATACAGAAGGATGCGGAGGACACCATATGCCGAACGTGCGAGCAACGTCGATGTTTTGGAGAGAATGGAATCTAAAAGGAAACTTGTATTTGACATCAGGAAGAGACAGCTGACGTTTTCTGGAACACGTAATGAGGAAGGAGGGCTTAGAGAATCTGATACTCACAGGTCGGATAGAGAGAAAGCAATACAGCAGAAACCATCACGTGACATACTTGATGGGCTTAAACAAATAGAGGGAAGAGCAGGGTTTGGGAAAATACCACGACAAAAGTTATTAAGAGCTACATGGGATAGGAAGATGTGGAGACCCATGATCGCCTACGCCCTGAAGAGACAAGGCTCATGAAAGAAGAATGTATATCTCCATAACATAGATGATTTCAATGAAGCTCGAATTTAATTTGGAATGACAGGGATGATTTGTTTTAAATCACAAAATCAGTTATCCCGCCTATCAGAAAAGCATTGTTCTATGCTTTTCTATATGTTTACCTCACTGTTCCATCGACTGTAGGGATATCTTCAAAAGAAGTAGGGTCGTTGACCTCACGCAAGTGCATCCTGACAAAGTAACATTATTGTTGTTGGTTGGGATTTATAATATACATTCTATAAAGTGCCCTATCAAATTTGATGCCTGGAAAACTATTTACTGGTTCACTCCTTTTCGTCTGTTCCAGCTGCCGTTTTGCCAGGTGTATAGTGATGGAAGCTGATGATAAAAGATTGCCTTCTCAAACGGGTCTTTTTGACAAAGCTTAAAGAAAGTTTCAAGTGTCGTCTCTCTTGGAGGTAAGATTTGCCTAGCTGCACTTACTCCTTAGAAGTGGACTCTTTGTCCATTTTCTAAATGAACGTCTAGTGGCTGAACTGTTAGATATCGGTCATGAATGGGAAAGTTAAGTATCCTTCAGATTGCATCATTGCTCCTAATTTATCGACCTTGCTGGTGAATGCTTATTTTATATCTCCGTTATAGTGTTTGGTTTTTCCTATTCTCGCGTGCATTGTTTATTTCTTGTAAAGCAAATATTGTTTCATCAACCTTTTTTTGACTAATTTGTAGACATATTTAATTGACTTTACTGAGTTACAGAACTCAACATTGATGCGATCAGCACATATTTTCAAGAGTAGGGGACTGTATGGAACTATCGCTCTGTTACTAATTACAACTTAATTTTGTTCTGATCTAATTACTGCTTCAGATCCGCTGGCTTCTTTTTCTATAAGAAGAGCAACCATCTTCTCACATCTGTGTTTCCTTTAAAGAATTTCTTGGATAATACTTAGTGCACTTGTTATCAACAATACAAGGAGAGTTTCTGTCTTTATTACCACAGGGACAATGAGCTTTAATAGTATCATAGACCTTTTTTATCTTTTGTAGAATCTGTGTGTGAATTTTCATCATCAACCATATCAAGATGTAAACAAGAGGAAAGACTCGTTTTTGTTACTCAAAAGTATAATCTTAAATCACGAAAAACTTTCTATGCTGTAATCATTTTCATTAATTTCATCACTTTTCAGTTGAAATCTCTTGGAATTAGATCATGTCTTATCTGTAGCCATTTTCAGTATTAATTTATTTTAATCAGCATGACAGGTGAATGTTATATGGATATGTGTTATCTGCACATGCATAATGTCTAAAGAATGTCATTTCATCTTGAGTTATTTGATGCATATATCTTGGACCACCAACTTGATGGACTGTTTGACCAACTACGCCTATAATTGGTAATGCCTTCTCGAAGATAGATATATGAAGATACTCTTAAACATGATTGGCGAGACCTTATGTATGCTAATCTTTTCCCCTCCATCTTGACATACATATCTACAACAAACTGGTGAAACAGGTTTTGGGTTCTCTGAAGGTGATTAAAAGAATTTTCTCGGATCATAAGGAAGCAAGCATAAAAGTCCAACATAAAACAGTCTTACTAGAATGTCCTCCAACTTGAGGAATTCCCAAATTATACTCGCCTTCATCGTTGACAGAAAACAGGAATATTGTAAAGAATCCTGTGAACGATGATTCTTACATATTCTTTTTAATATCACCATCTTGAAGAACAATATCACGTTTTCCGAAATGTTCTCCTGTTATTGTTGCATTAAGGTATATTAAAAATCTCGAGAATGCTCATATGAGGGCCTTTTGTCAGCATCAATAACTGCCTTGCATTCAGGGGATAGGGATGATTCTAGAGCAGATTTAAATTTGTTTACATATCTTTTCCTTTCATGAAGCAGATCTTGCAGATTGTGCCGATTTTTGCATCAGCGCTCTTTTAAGTCTGACCAAATCAAATCACAAAAGAAAGTTGAAGAATCTAAGGCTTCTCATTTGGTAGTGGCAATAAAGGTTTAATCTGGTAATATACTTGCTTCTGGACATTAAATGTAGGCATAAATACCCTCATGAATAATCTTAGCACCAAAAGAATTCATCTGGAACACAATATTATAGTTCCGGGCAATTTTAAGAAAGTTCATTAAATCATTAACAGCACCAGTGACTAGTTCTCTCAGTGGTTTTGGAGAATATCGTAGACGCTTCAACTTGGTCTTACCGCTTGTTTTTGCTCCACAGTAGGTAAAATGTTTGGTCACAGCACAAATCTGCTCTTTGAGATAATATGCATAATCAGTCGTTGGATCATAATTCATAGCAGCCGA
Organism: Ascarosepion bandense; assembly: GCA_037127315.1. Lineage (NCBI taxonomy): Eukaryota > Metazoa > Mollusca > Cephalopoda > Sepiida > Sepiidae > Ascarosepion > Ascarosepion bandense. Next base: position 582,524 of record JBBBDQ010002325.1, read on the forward strand.
ATGCCATTGAAAAAACTGTTGTTCGATTGGGAAATTCTTTACTTTCAAGAGAAAGTCTTTCAGACCTTTGTAGATTCATTTTGTCTTTCCCTCTTGATTTCTTGCCCTCATATCTTCCAACCTGTGTGATCTCTGTACTACAAATGATTTTGTATTCCTTGTTGAATTCTTACCCTCGTATGTTCCAGTATGTGAGATCTTTCTTCATCGGTTTCATTTTGTCTTTCCCTCTTGATTTCTTGCCCTCATATCTTCCAACCTGTGTGATCTCTGTACTACAAATGATTTTGTATTCCTTGTTGAATTCTTACCCTCGTATGTTCCAGTATGTGAGATCTTTCTTCATTGGTTTCATTTTGTCTTTCTTACTAATTTCAAACGAAAAGTTTTTCTAAATTAGGTACGTTCGGTGCCAAAGACTACTGGCGTCTCTGTAAAAGCGTGCTTAACAAGTGTAAGTCCTCAATACCCCCACTTATCAATGAATTTGAGGTCCTCATCTCCTCAGCGGACAAAGCTGAATGCTTTGCTTTTAGATTCTCGACCAATTCGAGACTGAATTCGTCTGGAGTTTATACACCCGACTTCCCACCTAAAACTGAGGCTCAATTGAATGACGTCCATATCACGCCCTCGCTTATTCCTAACATAATCTCAAAACTTGACCCTCACAGTGGTGGGGACGGAATCCCAATCATAGTCTTGAAGAAATGTGCCCCTGAACTCTCCTCTGTCCTTTCTAAGCTCTACAACTTCTGCCTATCTGCTTCCTGCTTTCCTGCCTGTTGGAAGTCTTCTTCTGTAGTTCCTATATTTAAGAACACTGGAGAACCCTCGGACCCTGCAAATTACCGCTCTATCAGCCTTCTTCTGATCTTTGGCAAAGTGTTCGAAGCCATTATCAACGCCGAGGTGGTTCAGCATCTCACAGCCCACAGGCTCCTCTCGGACAAACAATATGGTTTCCGCTTCACCAGGTTTACTGCTGACATGCTAACGACCATCACCGAGTACATATACCAGGCTCTCGACAAGAATGGTGAAGCCCGACCCGTTGTCTTGAATAACTCTAAAGCGTTCGACAGAGTCTGGCATCCTGGCCGTCTACGGAAACTGCGAAGCTATGGTATAACTGGACTTTTGTTGGATCTAATCCAGTCATTCCTCTCTAACCGCACATTGAAGGTGGTATTAAACGGACATGCCTCCCAGAACTACCCTACAAACGCGAGTGTCCCTCAAGGTTCTATCCTAGTTCCTACGCTCTTTCTGATCTACATCAATGATCTTCCCGATGCCATAACATCCCAAGTAGGCATGTACGCCGATGACATCACAGTTTACTCTCGCCTCGACCAAAAATCTGGTGTGGGTGACAAGGCGAACCTCGCTGCTGAGCTTGAAAAGGACATCCAATCCGTGGTGGATTGGAGTAAGCAATGGCTCGTAAACTTCAATTCTTCCAAAACGAAGCTGCTATCAATTAACCACCATAGACAACCGCACCTCCCTCCCGTTAGCATGGAACAGGCTTGCCTCCCAGAGAGTAAAACACTACGCCTGCTTGGCCTGACACTCTCAGCGGACCTCAAGTGGAATGACTACACCGAATCCATTGCTAAATCCGCTGCTATGAAAGTCGGTTCTCTTAGCAGGGCCCGGAAGCTCTTTCCGTCTGAATCTATTCTGCACATATATAAATCTACCATCCGCCAGTGTATTGAATACTGCTGCCACATCTGGTCGGGTGCCCCTGATATTCTCCTCAGGGTTATTGACAAAATATAACGGAGAATCTGTAATGTGATCGATACCGACTTGGCTGACCGCCTGCAGTCACTCTCTCACCGGCGTGACGTGGCTTCCCTGAGCCTCTTCTATAAATACTTTCACGGCTTCTGCTCCGATAAACTTAGATCACTGGTGCCCCCTAGGTACGAATTTGCACGAGATACTAGATTAGCAACTACATCCCATCCTTTTACTGTGAAACCGATGAAATGTAACCGCAATTTCTACTCCAACAGCTTCTTTTCTCGCACTTCGCGACTGTTGAATTTCCTTTCGCACACTTGCTTCCCCGACGACTACAACCTCCAGGAGTTTAAATGTAAGGTCAATAGACACCTCCTAACACACTAACTCGCACCCATTCTCTCAAACACTCTTCCTATGTACCTCTTTACTCGTGTATCACCTTCCTTCTGACATTTCCTATATCCAATCGCTCTATATAACCTATGCGCTATAGTAGCAGTGGAATGACTTGTTTGGGGTGAAATGATAAAAAAATGGATTAACTGCGATATAGTTTTAGTTGTTTAAACATTATTTTTAATGGTATTTAGGGAAATGCCCTGTTTTTATGATTAAACTATATTTCTTTACGTCTATTGGTTTGAATAATCGAGAAATCTTATTAGGAAAATATGCATCCGCCGGAAGGAGTAGAAATTGCGTCCCCTAGGGGAAACTATCATTACATCTGATATGTCTTAACCGCTAAACCACGTTTAACTAATGTTCAAACAAAAAGCATTATTCGGGCTTTGTTTGACCATTAGTCCTACGTGGCCGAGGAGTTAGGACTCGTAAGGTATAATGGCGATATTCTCTATTATTTAATCTGCAGTAGGGGTCTGCCTGGGTGTTCTTTATCAATAAGACTACAACCATCAACTCTAAACTTAGCGAACGACCTCCGTACAATTCTGTCAGCTAAATCACTGTTACCATACACAGCACATATCTTCTTTTTTTGTTTATAAGGAATTTTTGTGTTTACGGTAATAAAAACCATCAAATGTCTAAAGTACACCTAATAATCATACTTTTTCATAAAGATGCAAAATTGAGAAGAATTAAATTATTTTAAACTCTTTTTCAAGAGATATTTTGAAGGGTTCTCTAATCGGAAACGAAAGCATATTATATATTTCGATAAATTTGACGTATTCTAACGTGTTAAAACATGTACGAATAAAAATCGACATGAACTTTCCGGACAAGCTCATACATAAAGCTTGAATATGTACACTCTATATTTTTCATAGATTGTTTTATCCGCGTTCATATTGGGTACAAGCTTCTACTATCTATAAAAAGCTTCTGTGGTATACTTCTCATGTCACCCCTGACAACTAAGAACAGCTCCAAGTTGGATGATGGACGAAGGCGGAAAACTGGCGCCTCATAACCAGCTGCTCAACAGAGCTTAACACTTGAGGAAAGCAGTCTAGCTAGAAGAAAGAAAGCAGTCTAGCTAGAAGAAGGAAAGCCCTGATTTTAAACAAAACGTGGCTTGGAATCATATTTAAAAAACAAAAAAAGTCTGTGAATGTTAATTTTTTTTTATTGAGTTTTTCAGGTATACTAATATTTTTCCCGTTTTATAGAAGTTTAGGATTTTAAAAATTGTCCATAATTTTTAGTGTCCCAAGCACTAAGTATTCCGCTAATACTATAGCTATTTCCAAGGGTGTTTTTGTCCTTGGTGTAGTTATTTTCCCATGTGTTGATTTTACATAGTAGTCCAGCTTTATGTGGTTTTGAAGAGGAGTATTTCTCTTTCACAGTCAAATATCCCATGCAGCTAGAATTGGCACGAGCATCATTTCCATTTTTAAAAAAACCTTCAACATGCCATCTCCACTACTAAACGATGTAAGCTTAATGGCAGGGGAAAGCTATTCGATACATAAACAGACAGAAAATCCGGAGTGGCGCATCAAAAGCGGTTGACAGTCAATATTGGCAAATTTCCATCAACACTAGCAGCCAAGCCGTCCACAAATATAAAGTTTTTTATTTTTCTGATTATTGTTGGTAGCGCCGAGAAGTTTATGTTGTCTACATAACACACGCTCTCAATATAATATTGCCAGTATAGAGAGAAAATTATAAATTCAAAACACTTACTGCCTTGTGAGTCTTGCCTCCTTAAATTGAGAGGAAAACCGGATTAACTTGTACATCCTCAGGACAAAAGCAACTGACAATCTTTACACAATTCAACCTTGAATGTCACCATGGACTACAACAGTGAAATGGAGGGGAGTGGTTTCGAATGTCACCATAAAACGCAGTTGTGAGATGGAAGGAAGTGGCTTTAAATGTCACCATGAACGACAACTATGAAATGGAGGTATGAGGCTTTAAATATGACCATGAAACACAATTTTTAGATGAAGGTAAGAGGCTTTGAATATCCCCATCATCCACAATTGTGAGATGGAAGAGAGTGGTCCTTAATTTCACCATTAGGCACAACTCTGAAATGGAGGCGCGTGGTTTTGAATGTTCTGATGAACTACAATTGTGAGATGAAGAGGACTGGCTTTGAATGTCACCATATGAGAGATGAAGGGTAGTGGCCTTCAATGTATTTTGAATGTCACCATCAAACACAATTGTGAGATGGAGGTGAGTGTCTTTGAATTTTACCATGGACCACAATTGCGAGATTGAGAAAAGTGGCCTTGTATGTCATAAGAAAACATTATTTTGAGATGAATGTCACTACTAACTATAGTTGTGAGATTGAGGGAAGTGGATTTAAATGTCACCAGGAACCACTATTGTAAGATTGAGGGGAGTGTCATTGAATGTCACCATAAACAACATTTGTGAGATTGAGGGGAGTGGCTTTGTATATCACCATGAATCACAATTGTGTGATGGGAGGTAATAGCCTTGAATATAATCAGAAACAACAATTGTGAGATGGAGGGGAGTGGACTTTAATGTCACTATGGACCACAGTTGTGAGATGGAGGAGAGAAGCCTTGAATATCACTAAGAACCACACTTGTGAGTTGCAAGGAGGTTTCCTTGAATATCACCAGGAACCACTATTGTGAGATATAGGGGAGTTGTCTTAAATGTCACCAGGAACCACAATTGTTTGATGCACGGAAGTGGTCTTGAATGTCACCATAAACCAAAAATGCGAGATGGAGGCGAATCGCCATGAATGTCACAATAGATTACAATTGTGAGATTGAAGGGAATGTGACCACATTGGCAAAAAATCCAAAGTAAATAAATCAATAAACTAAAATGTTGTAAAAACCTTACATGGTGAACTTTTCTTGCATGGACACCCGGAATGGGACTATTGAATACTGCTGCCATGTCTGGCCGGGTACCCCTGCTATCCATCTAGGGGTCCTTGACAAAATCCAACGGAAATCTTTAATGTGATCGATCCCGATTTGGCAGCTCAGATAAAGTCACTTTCTCACTGGCGCAATGTGGCTTTCTTGTGTCTCTTCTACAAATACTTTCACGGCTTCTGCTCCAATGAACTTAGCTCTCTGGAGCCCCCTATATATGAAGTTACTCGAGCCACAAGATTAGCGACTAGGTCCCACTCTTTTACTGTGAAACCATTAAAATATAAACGCAAATTCTACTCCAGCAGCTTTTTTTCTCGCACTTCCCGCCTGTGGAATTTCCTTCCGTTTACTTGCTTCTCTGATAGCTAAATCTCCAGGAATTTCAATGTAAAGTCAATATCATCTCTTATCTAACTTGCATCCTCTCTCTCATGCTCCTTTCTCTGTCCACTCTACTCTCATCAGTATTTTCATCCTTCTCTTACCCACTTCCTGACAACCCCTATAACCTGTCACTTTTTCTCATAACTTTCCTCCTATGTAACCCCCACCGCAACAGTGGCTGTAAACTGCCTTGCTTGGGGCGATATGATTATAAAAAAATTGGGTGCTGTTCTTTGAGTGCCGTCGATTGGACCCGACCGTTTGAGCTCAACCGTTTCGGCTCAAACATTTGGGCACCGTCCCTAGGGTCCGGCCGTTTGGGCGCCGTCGTTAGGGCCCAGCCGTTTGGGCACCGTCCCTAGGGTCCGGCCGTTTGGGCGCCATCTTTAGGCCAGCCCGTTTGGACACCGGTTGACAGTTGGACCCAGCCATTTGGGCGCTAGCTGATTTGGCGTTGTCTGGGCGTGTGTGACCAGGGATACTATACAGAAACTTGCCTTTGCGACACTGTACCATCCATTTTAAAACAGATTACCACCTCTTCCATTTCTTTGGACAACCACCTTTGTGGAAAATATTTTACAAATGTGGCAGATTTTTAGCAGGCACTAACAGACATCTTTGTGTTTAAGGCTCCTGACTTTTACTGCCACATATTGGTATAAGGTTCTGGTGATGGGGATTACTTTAAGGATTAACAGTATATTAAATTTGTCATATTATTTCTAATAAATCAAAAACAGCAGGGAAATTTTTGGTTAACTTTATATTTATGTGATTAAATTCAAAACCATCCAATATATTCGGATTTACTAGCACTAGCAATATTATTTTATTTCAATTTGGGTAATATAATTACATTGTGTAGATGATCGAGTTGATGGATCTGAAGAGTATGGTAACGATGTTTTCGTGGAATGGTGATGACATCTGATGTTTAACGGAAGCGCGTGCTTGAAGAGCAGGTAATAAGCAATAATTAGCTACTGATTGTAATGTCCGTTTACTTTTTACAAACGAAGTATTGCAGATATTCACCACGTTTCGGCCGTTGTATACTCCATCCATCTTCAAAATCTGTCTCTATTTTTGAGATGACTTATTGTACCAATTTACACTATTTATATGGTACTGACTGTTACCCACATCTTTATTTAGTTGTGTGATCCAACTTTTTCAGGATTTGTCTATATTTCTGAGATGTGGTCTTGTAAATATATTATTTATATTGTTCTGGCTGTTCTCATCTTTATTGTTATATACACGATGGTTCGACCGTTGAACACACCTGTCTTCTTCAGGATGTGTCTGTATTTCTGAGATGATGTATTGCAATTATTTACATTATTTACATTGTTCAGAATGTTGGCTTCATCTTTAATGCCATATTTATGACGTTTCAGCCGTTGTACGCTCTGGTATTTTTCAGGATCTGTCTGTATTTTATTTTTTAAATGACTTATTGAAACAACTTACACTATTTGCACGGTTCTGACTGTTGTGCTCATCTTTATTGTCATATTTGCGACGTTTCGCGTAAGGATTTCTAAATTTTGGAGACGGGGTATTTTAACTATTCACACTATTATGTTGATCTGACGGGTGTCTTCAACTTTATTGTCATATTTACGACGTTTTAGCCGCTGTACTCTCCGGCCTTAGTAAGCATCTGTCTATATTTCTGAGATGATGTATTGTAACTTTTTACGCTATTTACATTTTTTGGTTTGTTGTTCTCATATTTCTGACATATTCACGACGTTGCAGCTGTTGTATGCTCCAGCATTCTGCAGGTTATATTCGTTGAATAATGAAAAGTGTATAGAGCCAAAGTGTTGAGTTAAATGCTACACCAATAAGATGGAATAAAACTAGTACTAAAATAAAGAGTCAATTGAACCACCGCGCAGTGAGAAAAAGCAACAATAATTAGATGAAATGAAAAAATAGAATAGAAGTAATAATGAAGAGTGTATAGAGCCAGAGTGTTGGGATAAAAAGCAACAAGAAGATGGAAGAAAATTAGAAAAATAATAGTAATAATGAAAACTGTATAGAGCCAGAGTGTAGGGGTAAAAAGCATCAATAATAAGATGAAAGAAAACTAGTAATAAAATAACAGTAATAATGAAGAGTATGTAGAGCCAGAATATTGGAATAAAAAGCAACAAGAAGATGGAATAAAACTAGTAATAAAATAATAGTAATAATGAAGACTGTATAGAGGCAGAGTGTACGGATAAAAGCCTTAATGGAAGAAAACTAAAAATAAAATAATAGTAATAATGAAGAGTGTATAGCGCCAGAGTGTTGGATAAAAAGTAATCATAAAAAGATGGAATAAAACTAGTAATAAAATGATAGTAATAATGAAGAGTGTATAGAGCCAGAGTGTTGGGATGAAAAGCAACAATAATAAGATGAAATAAAACAAGTAATAAAATAATATTAATAACGAACTGCTTAAATGGCAAACAATAAATTTGATATTTTAGAATCAAGGACATATGAAAGAAGAAAACAGAAAATGTCACAATATCTCAAAACATATTGGAGTTATGAAATATGCCTTCCAAAAGCCAAGTAAATTATTAACAAGAAAAAAAGACAAACCTTTACTGAAAGATGCTCAAAATACAACAGAGAGAACATGTGAGCAAGACGAGCAATCGAATTGAAAAACCATGAATTGGAAATAGAATCTGAAAAATATGGACAGAGAAAAGAGAAAATAGGTTCTAGCGAGACTAGTTTGCTAACCATTCCACCACGTCGAGGTGACCAAGAATTTCTTATAGTAATGAGAGATAGCATCCAAAAGGTAAAAAAAACTGTTAAGGAAGGAAAAGTGAAGGGTGGCGGCAACAGAAATGTCGTACTACAGGAGGCTGCTGAGAATAGCATGAAGAACGGTATATGTTGCAAGGTAAGTCAGAACCAAAGAAATATGGAACCAGTAAAAGGAAATTGTAACCTAAACTTTCAAGACGTATTGAAGAAATGAATGATGGCTTTCAATTATGAAAGTAAAAGAGCTGATTAGAGGTTAATAGTGATGTTGTTCTACAGGAAGATATTGAGAATTACATAAACTGAACATGTAAGTAATAAAGAATTTTCAAAAATTGGTTCGTTATTTTGTGACGAAAACAAAACCTAGTCGCACGTTAATATACATTTAAAACTTATTCCACAGTTTAGTTAAAGAAGATAATTTTTTGAGTGGATAATGAAATAGAAGAACAAAGAAGAGGTATAATTTCCTTTTTAAATTAAATCCATGCCTGTCGTAATCAGTGTCTTTCAGGACGTGGGCAATCATGGCCTTCCACATCTTCCTATCCTTGGTCGCTCTTAATACTCCTTCTGTTTTCCCTCTCAATCCCCACTTCCCTATCTATCTACCCAAGTTCATCAAGTTGCTTTCCCTTGTCTCTCTGCTCCTCTGTCCGTCCTGTAAGCATAAGGTTCTCCAAGCCCTCATTTTTTATTCAGTCAGTCAGTTAACTGCTATACGGGATACACGCTTTGGGCGATCATTTCTTGAAAGAGACATGACTGACTGGTCAGAAAATTATTCCGCAGTAAGTTGCCATTTCCTTTTGCGATAGACTGGTAGTCAGTCAAGGCTATAGAAACCAATCTGTTCTATAATTTAACCCATAACTAGAGGTAAGAGACGGATTAATACATTTCCCAAGGGTATTTGTGCATAAGTGAATGCAACGAATTCTACTGAAATTCGAACTCGGCTTTCCGATTTGTCATTCCGAGTCGATATCCACTGCACCACAACGCACATCCGCACCACAACGCACTTTCTTATTCAGTCAGTTAAGTGCCATACATGATACACGCTTGGGCGATCATGTCTCGAAAGGGACATGACTGACTGGGCAGAAGATTATCCCGCAGTAGGTTGTCATTGCTTTCTGCGGTAGACTGGTTGCCGACCAAGGCTATAGAACCCAATCTGTCCTGTTATTTGACTTATAGCTAGAGGGGGAAGAGATGTATTATATTATTAAGTAGTAATTAGTGGGGGATCAGTTTATTACTTCATAACAATAGGAAACCGATCCCCCACTTTATGACCAGTAGAAGCCTTAATCAGGATTCAAACAGTTATATTCAGTCAGTTAAGTGCCATACGTGATACACGCTTAGGCGATCATGTCTCGAAAGAGACATGACTGACTGGGCAGAAGATTATCCCGCAGTAGGTTGCCATTGCTTTCTGCGGTAGACTGGTTGCCGACCAAGGCTATAGAACCCAATCTGTCCTGTTATTTAACCCATAACTGGAAGATTATAGACGGATTAATACCTTTCCCAAGGGTATTTGCGCGTAAGTGAATGCAATGAATTCGGCTGGAATTCGAACTCGGCTCCCCGATTTCTCGTTCCGAGTCGATATCCAATGCACCATAACGCACATCCGCGACTTTCTTATTACATGTCCTCAAAACGTCAGCTGTCTTTTCCTGATGTTAAACATGTGCTTACTCTAGTTTTCCATCCTCTCCAAAACCTCGTCGTTGCTCAAGTGTTCCGTTCATGTTATCCTCAGCATCCTTCTGTAGAATCACGTTTCGGTTGCTTGAAGAACTGATATCACATAAAATCCAGTACTCTCTTCTTTGTTTCCAGCAAAATTTCCCTGTCTTATAATACTCTGCTTAGCTTCTGGAATGTATCATTGCCGATGCCAATACGCCTTCGGATCTACGTATCACACTTTCCATTCTTTGTTAGGACACTTCCCAGATATTTAAATGTCTGCACCAGTTTGATTTTAGTATCACCAAATTGTAATTTGCATTTTGGGCTCCTCTTTTTACTGATAACCATGCATTCAGTTTCATTGTACTTTAAATGTGCATTGTGGTACAGTGGATATCGGCTCGAAACGACAAATTGGGGAGCCGAGTTTGAATTCCAGTTGAATTCCCTGCATCACTTACGCACAAATAACCTCGGAAAAGGTATTGATTCAACTTTTCCCTCTAGTTATGGGTTAAATAACAGGACAGATTCGGTTCTATAGCCTCGGTTGGCAACCAGTCTATCGCAGAAATCAATGGCAACCTACTGCGGGATAATCTGCCCAGTCAGGCATGTCTCTTTCGAGACATGATCGTCCACGCGTGTATCACGTATGGCACTTAACTGACTGATACGTAGTTCTTTTTCGTTGCTTCATTTTTTTTTTTTTTTTTTTCATACGAAGTAATAATTCTGAAGGCGAAGTGATATTGACTGGCGTATCTGATTCGGAGTCTGAAGTTTACCACAGCGGAGAAAAGAAGAGAAAGAAATCAAACAATAAAAATAAAAAAAAACATTGAGGTTGACATGTGAAGTTATTTCAAAGAATGACAACTGCCGATGAACTGTTTCGGTTTATAAGAAAGATTCTTCTCAAAGAACACGCGACAAGAATAGACGAGACATAAAGGAATCGAAAAAAAAATGTTCACAATGCGTCTATCGTTTTGGCAAAGAACCCATCACTGACTGACAGTCTCGTGGGACATTCTTATCTACCGATAAGATGGCGTTGAAATGTTCTCGGGCAGAATAAGTATTCCGATGTTTGGTTTTGGAAATATTGATATTGGGTGGTGAGTCGAACCAAGAACATATCTCTCTATCTATCAATCTCATTCTTTCTTTTTTTGTTGTTTTAATCGTTTCACCCCAAGCAAGGCGGTGCCGCCTCTAATACGCTGGGGGCTATATAAGACAAGAATGAAAGTTTAAGCAGGAGGAGAGCGAAGAGGAAGAAGAACCAGTTATAGAAGGTGTCAGAGAATGAGCAAGTGAAGGATGGGAATACCGATGTGATGACAGTTGCGAAAGGGAAAGCGAGGAAGGAAAAGAACAAGATACACGGGGAGATGTGGAAAAGACGAGAGAAGGACTGGAGCCAAGTGGATTAGAGATGGTAATTGACATTGCATTTAAATTCATGGATATTCTAGCCGTCAGAGAAACAAATATACAGAAGGGAGCTCCACAGGCACGAAGTGCGAGAAAAGAAGCTACTGCTGCATTTAGTAGATTTAACTGTAAAAGGGTGGGACCTTGTTGCCAGTCTGTTTGCTTGAGTAAATTCCTGTGGAGGGAGTATCGTCGGAGCAGAAGCCATGAAAATATTTTTAGAATAGACAGAGTGAAGCCACATTCATTCATGAATTTTATCCCCAATCTCGCTTTATTTCATTGAATTTCTATCTATCTATCTATCTATCTATCTATCTATCTATCTATCTATCTATCTATCTCAGACCGCTCATCTCATCTATCTCATCTATCTATCTATCTATCTATCTATCTATCTATCTATCTATCTATCTCAGTCTGTTCATATCTATCTATCTATCTATCTATCTATCTATCTATCTATCTATCTATCTCAGTCTGTTCATATCTATCTATCTATCTATCTATCTATCTATCTATCTAAGTCTGTTCATCTATCTATCTATCTATCTATCTATCTATCTATCTATCTATCTATCTATCTATCTATCTAAGTCTGTTCATGTATCTATCTATCTATCTATCTATCTATCTATCTATCTATCTATCTATCTATCTATCTAAGTCTGTTCATCTATCTATCTATCTATCTATCTATCTATCTATCTATCTAAGTCTATCTATCTATCTATCTATCTATCTATCTATCTATCTATCTATCTATCTATCTAAGTCTGTTCATCTATCTATCTATCTATCTATCTATCTATCTCAAATTCAAACAACGAACAAACGATTTTACTATTTTGCACGTTTATGCTTTTACCCTTTACGCAAATCCAGCCGACTTAACAGTTCACTTAATACACTTTTAGAATTACTTAACATTAAGGACGTCAACAGCCTCAAATCGTCCGCTTCATGCCGTTTTTATTATTTTTCAGAGTGCCATTTTATTTCAACCGCATCATTCGCGCCCGATTCCGATTGCCGGGATGCAATTAAGCCAAACGCTCCTGAACTCTTTTACTTTCCAGAGAACTAAAAAGGAAAAATAATAAATGAATGCGCCAGTTTTATATTTTATTTTATAGCTGGCAATTCTGACAAATAATTACGAAAGGAAATACGCCGTACCTTTATATGAGATTTTATATTCAGGTTGATTTAGGCCATTTAAATTCACCAGCCGCAAGATTTATCTGAATATGTATTTAGGGGACCATCCGATGAGGTGCTGAAATGCTCGAAAGCCACATACATCTCCAAAAATCTGAATAATGATGAAACATTACAAAAATTTCAGGTCTCTCCAGTAATCATTTTAAAATGAATTTTATAAGAAAAATCACATTCAAAGTTTTTTTTTATAGCAAAAACATTGGCCAATGTATTTTACTAGTAAAAGTCGCAAGCTATGCATTTTCGTATTAAAAATAATTTCCAATGCATTTTCATAGTAAAAATCATTTCGGATGCGTTTTCATAATAAAAATCATTTGCATTGCATTTTCATATGAAAACATCATTTTCAGTGCATTTTCATAATAAAAATCATTTCCAATGCATTTTCATAATAAAAATCATTTGCATTGCATTTTCATATGAAAACATCATTTTCAGTGCATTTTCATAATAAAAATCATTTCCAATGCATTTTCATAATAAAAATCATTTGCATTGCATTTTCATATGAAAACATCATTTTCAGTGCATTTTCATAATAAAAATCATTTCCAATGCATTTTCATAATAAAAATCATTTGCATTGCATTTTCATATGAAAACATCATTTTCAGTGCATTTTCATAATAAAAATCATTTCCAATGCATTTTCATAATAAAAATCATTTGCATTGCATTATCATATGAAAACATCATTTTCAGTGCATTTTCATAATAAAAATCATTTCCAATGCATTTTCATAAGAGAAATAATTTCCAATGCATTTTCATAATAAAAATAATTTCCGATGCATTTTCATAGTAAAAATCATTTCCAATGCATTTTCATAGTAAAAAACATTTCCGATGTGTTTTCGGATTAAAAATCATTGGCCAATGCATTTTTATATGAAAATTATTAATAATGCATTTTAATAGTGAATTGTTATGAAATGCGATTTCGCAGTAAACCATTACAATTAATTTGAATATTAAAATCATATGTTAACATATGTAATATGCTAAATCTTTTCAAAAGTTGATACCTTAAAAATTAAATATGACTCGGTACCCCAGACATGGCTTGACCAATCCTTCCTGACCTTTAACCAGTCCACCAACGTTGTGTTTGTTTTGATCTCGGAGCAGCCAAAGTAGGATTGCCTGTTATCACCTGGCTAGATTAGCCCTGACACTAGAGGGGTCGAGTATATTGCTAAGGATGGATTCACGCAATCCGCTGTACGGAATATAATCAGTAGAACACTGCAACACCACGGGTGTATGTGTATAATGATAATATACATGCTAAAAAGTCTGCCTTCTTCTACCATAGTCCAGAGGTAGAATCGCCGACTGACGCCATTTCGGTCGGGTTTCAATCCTGGGTTAAAAGCAATCGGAGTCTAACCGTACTGATGAGCTGTGATACGGATGATTATATGTCTGCGGATGACTATATATATATATATATATATATATATATATATATATATATATATATATATATTCGGCAGGATTCGAACCTGCGACCCCTATCTACACAGGGGAAGCTACCATTTGATACGGCATCGTCTTAGACCGCTCGACCACGAATGGCTTCCAGTCTAAACGAGGTTTTTTAATCAAGCCTATGTAACACAATTTTCGATTCATCGCAAACAACCATATCTGCTCTGAAATGTACCGTAGTGTCAACAAATGTAAACATGTTATGGAAATTAACAAATTTTAACGAAACTTAGTTATAAACAACCGACAATTTGAAATGAATTGTTTGAACATTATTTTTTATCGATAGTCGTATTTAAGTAGATATTCTGTTTTTTAATCAAACAGTATTATATATTTATATCTACCGGCCTGATTATTTACAATAAATTGTTATTACGAAAATGTGTGCCATTCGGCAGGATTCGAACCTGCGACCCCTATTTACATAGGGGAAGCTACCATTTGATCTGGCAACGTCGTGGTCGAGCGGTCTAAGATGTTGCCAGATCAAATGGTAGCTTCCCCTATGTAAATAGGGGTCGCAGGTTCGAATCCTGCCGAATGGCACACATTTTCGTAATAACAATATATATATATATATATATATATATATATATATATATATATATATATATATATATATATCGATTACATACAAAATAATAAGCAAATCAAAACTGGTATTTCAAAAATACACTCAGTTACAATGTTCTCAATCGCCTTTAGCAACACATCTATTTTAATACGACCTTCTTATTCAAATAACTGGCACAGAATGTATCTTTCTACTGTCTCATTCAAATAGCTGGTTCCAACTAATTTCGTCTTCCAGCCTAGTTTAATTAAACAAGCACAAAACCGCCGGAGTAAAGAGTAGTCATAGGGTATTCAATTTTCCGTCACTGCATAAATCTTATTAGTTCGAAAAGAAAAAATATCAGTTATCCATTTTAACTGAGTCTCTGGGCTCTTCACTCATGAGGGGGAATGAACACACTCACTTTTATTACTTCCATGTCCGTTTCCAACAATCCAGTAGTCGAAGACAAGAAATTCTCACAGTCAGATTTTACCCTAGGGGGTCACATTTTGTTAAAACAGAATAACAATATTATGAATAGAATCGTTTTCCCCGGATTCAATCATTTCACTTACTCTTCCCGACAGAAATAATTGTATTTTCCAATATTATCTCTTCGATTACTGTTCTCGACAAAATGATTGTATTCTCCCATTCTAGAGAAATCTCTTCTTTTCTTTGAAATTAATAAAAAAATAATACCAGCCATCTGGAAATGGCTAAAAGTATAGCCGAAAGCGCTCGGATAAACAAAACATTTGGACAATTTTTATGTAATTTATGTCCCCAAAAGAAAGAAAGAAAAAAATCACATGAAAAATTACATAAAAAACTTATATATATATATATATATATATATATATATATATATATATATATATATATATATATAGAATAAAGGAATAGGGTTGTTCCAACGAGAGTAATTCGTATAAAATAAAAAGTGTGAGAAGCCGTGAACGTTTTCTTTAAAATATATATTTATTGTTTGCTATTCATACAAGTTATGGAGTATTCGCAAATCATGACAAATTAATACTCCATAACTTGTATGAATAGCAAACAATAAATATAAATTATAAAGAAAACGTTCACGGCTTCTCACACTTTTTATTTTATATATATATATATATATATATATATCAGAAATCAGAGATGTTGCAATGAACAATGCCGAAACGTGGTGAATATTGCAACAAAAATCAGTCTGAACAATGTAAATAGTGTAAATAATTACAATGCCTCATCCCAGGAATATAGAGAGATATTGAAAGTGAATATGTTAACAATGATGAAGACAACAGTCTGAACAATGTAAATAGTGTGAATGATTACAATACCTAATTTCAGAATTATAGACCGATGTCGAAGGCGAATATAGTAACAAAATAAGGACAACATTTAACAATATAAATGGTGTGAATAGTTACAACACCACATCTCAGAAATATAGACAGATATTGAAGGTGAATATGGCAACAATGATAAGGACAACAGTCTGAACAATATAAATAGTTTAAACAGTTATAATACCTTATTTCAGAAATATAACCAGATGTTGAAGGCGAATATGAATGAATAGGCAACAGAAAAGAGGACAACAGTCTGAACAATCTGAACAATATAAATAGTTTAAACAGTTATAATACCTTATTTCAGAAATATAACCAGATGTAGAAGGCGAATATGAATGAATAGGCAACAAAAATGAGGACAACAGTCTGAACAATGTAAATAATGTAAATAATTACAATAACTCATGTGAGAAGTATAAACTAATCTCATATTTAACTATCCTACATTTTTTTGTTTTCTTATGTTGAATAATTTATAATTTCATAAATCAGAATTTTTGAACACACCTGTGTCCTTTGTCAAAAAGAGGTAAAAAAAATGAAAAAATGAATTTCGACGGGGATAAATTTTTTTCCGTTTGTGTTATATTATTTAAAATATCTGATAGTTTTGCCCTAGTTTTTTGCCACGATTTGTGTTATAGACGGTTTTTATAACGACTTTTGTGGAGACTGAATTCACTGGG
Organism: Ascarosepion bandense; assembly: GCA_037127315.1. Taxonomy (NCBI): domain Eukaryota; kingdom Metazoa; phylum Mollusca; class Cephalopoda; order Sepiida; family Sepiidae; genus Ascarosepion; species Ascarosepion bandense. Next base: position 599,289 of record JBBBDQ010002325.1, read on the forward strand.
TAGGCCGAAATTCCTATTTAATCCTAAAATGTTTGTTTTTTTTAATTAAAAATGTGTTTTAAATCGGGCTTTCGGCATCTTAGTTGGCAATTTATGAAGAAGCTAAATTCTCGCATCTGACATTATCAACGGTTGGTTGCTATGTGTATCTACGGTGAAATTAATATTATTGTCTTTGAGAGTTTTTTTATGGTTATTAAACCGAAGAGGTAAGTTCGTACCTGTTTTATAGATACAATTTCCACTGTTGCATTTGTTGCAAAAAAGTAGATATATTTTATTTTAATTGAGAGGAGTCAAGGGAGAAGTCATTACTTTCTGTGTGTCAGGCGTGAGATTTAGGACAAGTGGAGCTAAAAAAGGTAGTTTTTTGAGTACTCTCCATGGAACTACTCTTTTTACCTCCACTAGTCCTAAATCAGGATGTGCGTTGTGGTACAGTGGATATCGGCTCGGAAGGAGAAAACGGGGAGCCGAGTTCGAATTCCAGTTGAATCCATTATATTCACTTCCGTCTATAATCTTCCAGTTATGGGTTAAATAACAGGACAGATTGGGTTCGATAGCCTTGGTCAGCAACCAGTCTACCGCAGAAAGCAATGGCAACCTACTGTGGGATAATCTTCTGCCCAGTCAGTCATGTCTCTTTCGAGACATGATCGCCCAAGCGTGTATCACGTATAGCACTTAACTGACTGACTGAATATAATAGTTGGAATCATGATTAACTTCTGGTCATAAAGTGGGGGATCGGTTTTCTATTGTTATTAAGTAATAAATTGAGCACCCACTAATTATTACATCATAATAGAATACATTTCTTCTCCCTCTTGTTATGAGTCAAATAACAGGACAGATTGGGTTCTATAGCCTTGGTCGGCAACCAGTCTACCGCAGAAAGCAATGGCAACCTACTGCGGGATAATCTTCTGCCCAGTCAGTCATGTCTCTTTCGAGACATGATCGCCCAAGCGTGTATCACGTATGGCACTTAACTGACTGAGTCCTAAATCTCACACCTGACACACACAAAGTAATCAGACCCCTACCTTGACCCTAGTGGATATCGACTGGGAACAATAATTTGGGGAGATGAGTTCGAATTCTAGTTGAATTTGTTGCATTTCCTTACGCACATATACCCTTAAGAAAGGAATCCTACAGCTATGGGTTAAATAAATGGGACAGTTTCCGTTCTATATTCTTGAATGCCAGTCAGTCTACCGCAGAAATCAATGGCAACCTACTGCGGGATAATCTTCTATCCAGTCAGTCATGTCTTTTTCGAGACATGATCGCCCCAAATCGTGTATCAAGTATGGCACTTAACTGACTGACTCCATGAAAACAGCGACAGACCCGTGAGGAGCTTGCGATGTAACATCTGTGAGAAAAGGACTGCAGAACTGAAAATAATTCGCTATCCACAAGGAAGCTAAAACACTTCTGGAAAGAAAATTAAAATGAAAAAAAATCTAACCTAGTTAGAATCTCTGCCTTCAGAAAGAGAGGAACATAGACAAGGCTATGAGTCGCATCTGGGGTAAATAGACAAGAGTCCGACCGGAACGTATGCGTGGTTTACAGGGAATTTTTGCCTGTACGTTCGGAATGCACTACGGTAAAATCGTCCTTGTGATACGTCTCTCTTTTGTGGAGAAGGTCGGGTAAATACCGAGACGCTTTTGGATTCTGTCGAAACTTGAAAGTGAAGAATGGGTAGCTCCAGCCCATATACGGAGGTGATAATCCATTTTCGGTATGATGTGGTTCTTGCAAAGGTAGAGGAATGTGGGAAGAATAAGTACTTGTTCTTCTTCTTCTTCTATGTGCCCTGTCCCTTCAGGACGTAGGCGATCATGGATCTCCACGTCTCCCTATCCCTTGTGGCTCTTAGTATGTTTGCTCCTGTTGCTCCTGGCAACCCCCATTCCGTCATCCACCTGATCAGACCCTGCAAATATGTTATCCGCTGCCTTCCTCTGTCTCTCCTTCCTTCTATCTGTCCAGTCAGTATCAGGTTCTCCAGGATCTCCTTCCTCATTGCATGTCCCAGGAACTTCAGTTGTCTCTTCCTGATGCTCAGCATCAATTTCCTTTTTGTTGCCATTCTTTCTAACACCTCGTCGTTGCTTGTATGCTCAGTCCACGATATCCGTAGCATTCTTCTGTAGAACCACATTTCGGCCGCTTCCAGTTTTGTCCTCATTTTCGATGATATTGTCCAGCATTCACAGCCGTATTGAAGAACTGGCATCACGTAGCAGTCTGGCACTCTTTTCTTCGTTTCTATTGAGATTTTCCTGTGTGTTAGTATTTTGCTCATCTTCTGGAACGCGTCCTTTGCCATGCCAATTCGCCTTCGGATCTCCGTGTCGCACTTTCCATCTCCTAGAGTGGTATAAACGAGTCTGCATATCAGCATGTCTTAACCAGTGTTAGCCGGAACCCTAGGATCCGCTATCAGTTCCGCGAAAAACAGGCATTTTTAATTGATCAAGTAATTTTTGTTTAACCCATAGTTGGAGGGAGAAGTGAGGGATTTCTATATTTCCCAAGAGTATTTGTGCCTATATGAATGCAAGGAATTCAATTCGAATTTGAAGTCGATTTTCCGGCTCGGAACGAGAAATCGAAAAGTCGAATTCTAATTGTAGTTGGAAAGGTATGGATCCCTCGTTTCTCCCTCCAGCTATGTGTTAATTAACAGAAAAGATTTTCTTTTGTAACCTTGTCATTACATTCTCAGTCTTACCTGAGAATGTAATGACAACCCATTGGGGAAAAATCTTCTAACAAGTCAGTCATGTCTCTTTCTAGATATGATCACCCAAACGTGTATCAAGTATGGCACTAAGCTGACTGAATTTTTATTTAATTTTATATTAATTGTAATATTGTAATGATATAATGTGATACTTTATATATCTTTAATTTTGTATGTATGTTTTAATATTTATATATTATTTATATGATTTATGTATGATACTGTAATAATTTTAATACTTGGATATTTAATATTTTAATACATATTATTTCATTGAAAGCTTCTAACCGTTAGCATCTTATTTTAAAAATTATTTTTTTTGTGTTTTTAATCATTTCTACCCGAGCAAGGCAGAAATGCCACTGATGAGCTGTGGGCTACATAACTGTAAAAAGATTAATTAGAAAAGAGTCAGGAGTACAAACTAGTTAGAAAGGAGCAATATAAAGCTGAGAATGCAGGTACGCTGACAGATACATAGGTGGAGAGAAAGGGAAGGATATACGGGGGTGGGGAGAGAGCTAGAGTCCAGTGGTTAGTAGATGAGTATTGACTTTGCATTTAAATTTCTGGAGGTTGTAGCCGTCAGGAAAGCAAGAATACGGGAGCGAGTTCCACAGGCGGGAAGTGCGAGAGAAAAAGCTGCAGGAGTAGAATTGTCGTCTGCATTTGGCTAACCTAACTGTGAATGGGTGGAACCCAGTTGCCAATCTGGTTGCACGAGTAAACACCTGTTGAGGAGGCATCAGTGACTTAAGCTCATCCGAGCAGAAGCCATGAAAGTATTTATAGAACAGACAAAGGGAGGCCACATTTCGACGGTGGGGAAGTGGCTGCAGTCAAGCGGCCAGATCAGTACCTATCACATTACAGACTCTCCTTTGGAGCCTGTCGAGAACACTGAGGAGAACGGTATTATTTATAAAAAGTTCATTTAATATATATATACATTATTTCGCAAGAATTTAAACGAAATATGATTCGTTTTAGTATCCAGACTCATAAACGCACACATTCATACATGATTTCTCTCATACGAATAGATTCACACATGATCCTCTCATATTATTTAGAAAAGAAAATTGTTTCATCGCTTGACATATATATACACTAGCAGTATAGCCCGGCGTTGCTCGGGTGTAATGAAAGCTTTAAAACTAATTTATGGTCTTGGAGCTCCTCAGACTCTGCCTAAAGAATATTTGTGTAAAGTTTGGTGAGAATCGGATTAAAATTGTCGATTTGTACACAGGACATATAGACAGATAAACAGACACACACACAAACATTTTGCCATATATATATATATATATTTTTTTTTTTATCGATTTTCTGCACTATTGTAAGAACTGCAACCTTGAAACGTCTGAATATCATACAGGCAGATAAACAGACACACACACACACAAACACACACAAACATCTTGCCTTATATATATATATATTATCAATTTTCTGCACTATTGTAAGAACTGCAACCTTGAAACTTCTGAATATCGTTTCTTATGTCTTTGTCTATGAGTGTATCAAATTTGATTAAAATCGGATCACTCCTTCTATAACCCGATTTTTTCGATTATTGATTTTCGATATTTATCGGGGGTACCTCGACACAAAACCTAGCTAAGAACACTCGCAGACGCTTATAGTACAACTGTGTAAATTTTCAAGAAAATCGGTTCAGCCGTTTCGGAGTCTATAGGTAACGGATACACACACTCACAGACACACACACAGACAAAGTTTCATTTATATATAAGTTTAGATATTATCGATTTTCTGCAACCTTTTATATATATATATTATTGATTTTCTGCAACCTTGAAACTTCTGAATATCGTTTCTTATATCTTTGTCTATGAGTGTATCAAATTTAATTAAAATCGGGCTACTCCTTCTATAACCCGATTTTTCGATTATCAATTTTCGATATTTATCGGGGGTACCTCGACACAAAACCTCGCTTAGAACACTCGCAGACGCTTATAGTACAACTGTATAAATTTTCAAGAAAATCGGTTCAGCCTTTTTGGAGTCTATAGGTAACGCGCGCGCACACACACACACACACACACACACACACACAGCTCCATTTATAGATAAGCTTAGATTATTTCGCGGATATGTTTTTCGCGTTTTCATTCACCCACATACAAACGTTAACTTCCTATCAACACTTAATTCGTTTATAGTATAAATACTCTTGACACGGCTTATTTTCGCATACATATATTTATATTCATAAAAAATACCTTGTGTTTTTATAACAAGTTGAACACACTTAAAGAGACATAAGTTTTTCCTCTACATTTAAAATATTCATCTATTTCTTTATTACATGTGATACGTATCTGACCAATGAAATCAAACCTCAATCAACATACTGTCTCTATGGATTCCAAAATAAATGTAAAAAAAAAAAATTATATCATTCCCCTTAAAATAAATCTCTGATGCAGCTTGTTAAAGTGAAATTAAAGACATTTTCCTGCCTTTTCTTTACTTATTCAGTTTATATATACACATATGTATTATAGTCAGTCAGTTAAGTGCCATATGTGATACACGCTTGGGTGATCGAAAGAGACATTATTTTTCCGTAGTAGGTTGTCATTGCTTTCTACGATTGACTGGTTGCCAACCAAGGCTATAGAATCCAATCTATCTTGTTATTTAACCCATAGCTGAAGGGAAGAGACGGATTAATACCTTTTCCAACGGTATTTGCGCCTAAGTGAATGCAACGAATTTCAAATGTAATTCGAACTCGGTTCTCTGATATCTCGTTCTGAACCGATAGCCACTGCACCACATTTATTAATGGATTTATTACGTGGATTTTATTTTATTTATTTTTATTACGTCGGCGGGTCTTGAAATATGCCAACTGTATCTTCTTTTCAGAGCGGCCATCCTAACGAAAAAGGCCAATTGCAGGTTGGATTTTTACACATTGGGGGATAGATTCTTCAAGCCATATCAATGCGTACCTGTTGACTCAAGTGTAAAAATAATCTTTCTTTATAGATTCAAATGTCATGCGGACCTGTATTTAGCATTTCAATTCAAGTTTGTAATCTTAACCTCAACTTCCTAACGCAAATGTAATTCAGAACAGTATCTACTTTTTTCTGTAGCGTATACCGAACGTACGTGTTTATTCTAATTCAAATGTAATCCGAACAAATGTCTCCTTTTTTTATTTAACTCTAACCCGAACCTATACCAACATTTGACTTAATGTAGTACGGACCTATATCTCAATTTTGAAAGCAGACACGGAGAGGAATCGACACGACTTCCTACAGAAATTAGCTGAAGAATGCGAAAAGAAAGTACTAAATATAAACTACAAGAAAACTAAATGCATTGTCATCAGTAAAAAGAAGAGTTCAAAATGCCAACTACAGGTACAGAAATCAAGCAGGTACAAAAATTTAAATAACTGGGAAGTGTTCTAACAGAAGATGGAAAATGTGACACACACATCCGAGGGATAAACGTCATGGCCAATGATACATTTCATACCTTCTTCAGGTGATTAAAATTTTGAACTGAAAACTGTATTTTGATCATTGGTGTAGATTGTTCTCGTTCCATGAGTCACGCCACTTCCAGAAGTTTAATTGATGTCAGCAGAAATCTTAATAAAGTTTGCAGCTGTCTCCCACTAAAAAAGATGTTTTCCCTTAATTATAAACCGGATCTACATCTACCTATCAATTTATTTTGATTTTCTTTCCTATTTAACTCATTATTCGACATTGTTATATTCAAATAAGGGTTAATGTGACGTAAAATTCAACAACTTGACCTAACCTAAATTCAGTCGATAGCAGATCTCTTTTTAAATGAAGAATGAACGGTGACCGAAGAAATGATCTAATTGAGAACCAATGCCGAATTTATGAATAGATAAATCGATGAATAATTTACTGATTCTTCCGCTTGTTGAGCTTAACGGAGACTTGCTTCCGAGGAAACTGGTGAAGTGTAAAGCTAAGCTGATTTCCAAGTTAAACTCTTGATGTGGTCGGGAGAATCTTGTGAAAGATAGACTATGAATGAGTGAACAATGGAATTCTTTTCTGGCGCTATCACATCTTACATTTTCTTGGAGTACAAATAGATCATGGACTACTCTCTCTCATTCTCTCTGGAACATAGTCCATGACTATGACGATAAACTAGATCCGGCAACAAGGCTTTTGTTTGAGAGATTCGAGGTTTTGAGGAGCGTGAAAGCACATCTTAATTTCCACGACCATCCTAATCAGAGGTGGTAGCACCTGTTAGGGTTCCAACTATGCACAAATAGTGAACCCCAAAATAAAGAAAAAAAATAAAATGAAAGTATAATAATAAAATTTTATAGTAAAAACAGCAGCAATAACTTTTTATATATAAAAATGACCAACAACAGGTTTTATAGCAAAATGACCAACAAAACATTTTATAGTTGAATGACCTTCGATATATTTTTATAACAAAATGATCAACAATATATTTTATAGTAGAATGATCAACAATACATTTAATAGTAGAATGTCCAACATTAAATTTTATAGCAAAATGACTAACAATATATTTTATAGCAAAATGATCAACAATACATTTTATAGTAAAATGACCAGCTACACATTTTATTGTAGAATGACCTACGCTACATTTTATAACAAAATGACCAACAAAAAACTTTATAGCAAAATGACCAACAATACATTTTATAGTAGAATGACCAACAATCTATTTTATAGCAAAATGATCAACAATACCATTTATAGCAAAATGACCAACAATACATTTTATAGTAAAATGACCAACAATATATTTTATAACAAAATGACCAACAACAAATTTTAAAGTAAAATGGCCAACAATATATTTTATAGCAGAATGACCAACAATACATTTTATAGTTAAATGACCAACAATACAATTGATAGCAGAATGATCAACAATACATTTTAAAGTAAAATGACTAACAATATATTTTATAGTAAAGTGACCAACAATATATTTTATCATAAAATGATCAACAATACATTTTATAGGAGAATGACCAATAATGCATTTTATAGTAAATGACTAGCAATACATTTTATAGTGAAGTGACTAATAATTCATTTTATAGTAGAATGGCCAACAATACATTTTATAATAAAGTGAACAACAATAATTTTCATAGTAAAATGATCAATACATTTTATAGTAAAATAATCAGCAATACATCTTATAGAAGAATGACCAACAATATATTTTGTATTAGAATGACCAAGAATTATTTTTTATAATAGAATATCCAACATTGCATTTTATAGCAAAATGAGCAACAATATATTTTATTGTAGAATGACCAACAACACATTACTTTTGTAGTTGAAAGTATATAATTTTGTTCCAAATATAGTTAATTGAAGTGATAAAATTTTGTTCAAAATATTTAGTTTGCAACATTAAATAACAAATGGAGATATTGATATACTGCTTAACAAAAGCAACCAACCAACATATAGAACTCTTACACGACATTAATCCATATAATATCCGAAAATATCTTAAACAAATGTAACTGATCTCCTAAATATAATTTCAACAAATCTACAACATACACCGCACACAACACATCCTCTATTAACCATATCAACACAAACATGTAAATGCACAAAAGCTGAGTATCATCTACCATGTATTCAATTGTGAAGGCAGAAGAACATATATCATATTTTTTTACTTCAAAGTTCTCAAGAAAATCAAATTTTGGCATTAGATGATCCATAAGGAGTTAATGTGCCGTTAAACAAAAACACCCAAACAATCTTTCTTCAACTGACATCATCAAGTTTTAATTGGAAAATTTTCTTTATTGATTTTAGATTCAAAGCGTTGTTACTATAAAAAGAATTATTTTAATCGGATCGGTGGTAACTCGCACAGAAGTTACTGAAGTAAACTGAGAAGAAAGCAACAAGAATTGATTTTAAAAAAAGAGAATTCATGGTGGTGAGTAAATAGGTGAACGCAAAATGCAAATTATGAATTGGCGATACCAAATTCAAACAAGTACAAATATTTAAATATCTAGGAAATGGTTTAACAGAAGGTGGAAAGTGGGACATTGAAATCCGAAGATATATTGGGATTGAAGAGAGAATGCATGGCTGTTAGCAAAAGGATGAACCCAAAAAACAAATTATGAATTAGATATGTTTTAACAGAGAGTGGAAAGTGTGACACTGAAATCCGAAGATTTATTGGGATTGAAGAGAGAATGCATGGCTATTAGCAAAAGGATGAACCCAAAAAACAAATTATGAATTAGATATGTTTTAACAGAGAGTGGAAAGTGTGACACTGAAATCCGAAGATTTATTGGGATTGAAGAGAGAATGCATGGATGTTAGCAAAAGGATGAACCCAAAAAACAAATTATGAATTAGATATGATTTAACAGAGAGTGGAAAGTGTGACACTGAAATCCGAAGATTTATTGGGATTGAAGAGAGAATGCATGGCTGTTAGCAAAAGGATGAACCCAAAAAACAAATTATGAATTAGATATGTTTTAACAGAGAGTGGAAAGTGTGACACTGAAATCCAAAGATTTATTGGGATAGAAGAGAGAATGCATGGCTGTTAGCAAAGGGATGAACCCAAAAAACAAATTATGAATTAGATATGTTTTAACAGAGTGTGGAAACACTGAAATCCGAAGATGTATTGAGATTGAAGAGAGAATGCATGGCTGTTAACAAAAGGATGAACCCAAAAAACAAATTATGAATTAGATATGTTTTAACAGAGAGTGGAAAGTGTGACACTGAAATCCAAAGATTTATTGGGATAGAAGAGAGAATGCCTTGCTGTTAGCAAAGGGATGAACCCAAAATGCAAATTATGAATTGGATATTCAAATTCAACCAAATACAAAAATTTAAATATCTAGAAAATGATTTAACAGGATGGAAAGTGTGAAACTGAAATCCTAAGATGTATTGGGATTGAAGAGAGAATGCATGGTTGTTAGCAAAAGGATGACCCCGAAATGTAAATTATGAATTGGAGATACCAAATTCACACAAGTACAAAAATTTAATTATCGAGAAAATGTTTTAATAGCGGGTGGAAATTGTGACACTGAAATCCGAAGATGTATTGGGACAGGAAAGAGAATACATGGCTGTTAACAAAAGGATGAACCCAAAATGCGAATTATGAATTAGATATTTTTTAACAAAGAGTGGAAAGTGTGACACTGAAATCCGAAGAAATATTAGGATATGAAGAGAGAATGCAAAAATTTAAATATCTAGAAAATGTTTTAACCGAAGACAGAAAGTGTGACACTGAAATCCGAAGATGTATTTGGAACGAAGTGAGAATTCATAGCTGTTAGGAAACGAATGAACCCAAAATACAAATTATGAATTGGAGATACCAAAATCAAACAAGTAGAAAAATTTAAATATCTAGGAAATGTATTAACGGAAGACAGAAAGTGTGTCCATGAAATCCGAACGTGCATTTAGACAGCTAAAAATGCTTTCCAAATTTTAAGAAGACAATTATGAAATGGAAAATCTTCGATAAAAACAAATGAAATTGTACTGAACTGTTACATGATATCTGTTTTCCTATATCGCAGTGAATGCTGGATAATCTTCTAACAAATGAAAAGGAGTGCTAAGGAAACAGAAATTTGGTCCTACAGAAGGATGCTGAGGATACCATGTACCGAACATATGAGTAGCAACAAAGTTTTTGAGGAAATGTAAACAAAAATGGAAACTTATGCTTAACATCTGGAAGAGACAGTTGAGGATTCTGGGGTGAATAATGATGAAGGACGGCTTGGAAAATTTGAAACTCACAAGACAGAGATGCAGGGCACGAGGGACAGAAGTAAACTACGCATTACTTACTGACTTTGAGTAAATGGATAACGTAAAATGTTTTAGGAGAAAAAACAAAGACAAAGTTGATAGAGCTACGAAGGACAGGAAATGGTGGAGAGCCATGATCACCTAGGTTCTGAAAAGACATGAAAAAAAAGAAGAACGAGCTTGAGTAAATCCATGGTGGAAAATGTTTAGGAGAGATAACAGGAAACAAAATTTATTAAGAACTACGAAAGACAGGAAATTGTGGAGAGCCACGATCGCCTACGTTCTGAAATGACATAAATAAAGAAGAACAAGCTTGAGTTAATCGATGGTGGAAAATGTTTAGGAGAGATAAAAAAACAAAATTTATTAAGAACTACGAAAGATAAGAAATTGTGGAGGACCACGATCAACTACGTCCTGAAGGGACACGTCACATAAAGAAGAAGCTTTGAACTGGTTGTCTTTCTAATAACGTTACGACCCGGTGCTCTTCAGTATTTTGGATATTTGAGGTTATGTTCAGGTCATTATTTATTATTTTAGTTGAAGCCAAATCTTTTCTTTACAGTATTTACATGATTCGGACTATTGTCCTCATCTTTGTTGCCATTTGTACGATATTTCGGCCGTTGTACACCTCAGCCTTCTTCATGTGCTAGGTATTTCGAACCCTTTATTACAATCACTGGAATATATGAACTCCATTCCTTGCGTAAAGCCTCGATTAGAAGTCATGAGTTATCTCCCTCTAACCATGCAAGTTACTTGTTCACCACTACTGTAGCTTGGTATTGAACTCACAACCCTAAGAGTCAGGTCATGAACTAACCAACTGGGCCATATGTTTTTAAGGAATGGAGTTCATATACCCCAGTGATTGTAATTCCGAAATTCCTAGCACCGGAGCGTTCAACGGCCGAAACGTCGTACAAATGACAACAAAGATAAGGACAATAGTCCGAATAATGTAAATACTGTCAATACTACCTAAATCTCAGAAATATAGACAAATCCTTTTTTTTTTGTTTTTATTACAAAGTTTCTGGGGACGCACACCATGACCTTCATTTTAGAATGGTTTGTTGTCATTATTCCTTTATTCAGCTGGACTAGTATCTTAATCTTTGCTGTTTTTATCCTAAGGTAATTGTCAGCGAACATTCCCACTTATTTAATAACATTACGGTCATCATCATCAATTATCCATCACACCCAGATGGTGCATAGGGCAGCAACTTTTTGTTGCTGTTTCTGTAACAACTGTTTTTTACGTTAGCCCTGCACCCAACCCCCAAACCCCCAAACCCCCAAACCCCAAACCTGGAGGACCATTCTAGTATTCCCAAATGGTCACCCATTAAGTACTGACCAGGCTCGATTTTGCTTAACTTCGGTGATCGGACGGGAACTGGTGTATTCAACACGATATAGCCGTAGACATATCATTACGGTACTGGGTGTTAATTTTGCTGTTAGTAGTAGTAATAATAATAATAATAATAATAATAATAATAATAATAATAATAATAATAATAATAATAATAATAATAGAGTTATGGCCATTAATAGCCTTGCAATCCCAGTTGTCCAATATAGCTTCAACATCTTAAACTGGACTCTAAACGACATCAGGCGAATGGATGCTAAAACAAGAAAGCTTCTTTCTAAGCATAGGATGCATCACCCAAAGGCTGATGTAGACCGTCTATACATACCCCGTAAAGAAGGTGGAAGGGGTCTTATTCAGCTGGAATTGTCATACAAGACAACAACTATTGGCTTACTAACATACATAGAAACAACAAAGGATTGGATGATACAATTAGTAAGGCAACATGAAGAAAGAAAGAAAAAATATTCAATAATAAAAGAAGGCAGTAAATACAAACAAGAATTACAGTTAGTAGATTCTGTAGAAAAGCAAAACAGTAGCCAAGAACCAACTATTGCGGCAAAAAATATGAAAATGAAAGCCAAAGATAAAGCTCTTGAAAAGATGAAACAGCGCTGGCAAGACAAACCTCTGCATGGCCAATATCCAGTACGTGCCAATAAATCCAATGTTGACAAAGTTAATACTCATCGATGGTTACGTGCATCTGGATTAAAGTCTGAAACTGAAGGATTTATACTTGCAGCACAAGACCAAAGTCTTTTCACGAGAAACTTTCAGGCAAATATTATGCATAATAATATGGATCCAAAATGCAGGTTTTGTGATAAACACCAAGAAACAATAGACCACCTAATCTCAGGCTGTTCTGTGCTTGCCCCAAACGAATATAAAAATCGCCACGATAGAGTTGGGCAATATTTACATTGGGCAATGTGCAAACATTATGGAAAAGCTGTAAACAAACACTGGTATGAACATCATCCAGCACCGGTTACAGAAATAGAAGATGTAACCATTCTATGGGATTACACCATCTACACAGAGAGAAAAATTGAAGCAAACAGGCCAGACATTATTGTTAAAAACCAGAAGGAGAAAACTTGTCTATTAATTGATATGGCTTGTCCAGCGGATTGTAACATAGCAATCAAGGAATTTGAAAAACTGTCAAAATATAAAGACCTGGAAATTGAAATAGAAAAAATGTGGAAATTGAAAACAAGAGTTGTGCCAGTGATAGTAGGTGCACTTGGAATGATAAAAAATGGAACAAAACAACACATTGAAAGAATCCCTGGAAACCCCAGCTTAAGAGATATACAAAAAATTGTATTATTAAGTACAGCCCACACACTAAGGAAAACGTTATCTATGTAATGCTGGGGATGATAGGGAGGATAGAAAAACATGAAATGGAGTCATAACAACACGCCACTACCTGCCTTAGGTCTCCCCGCAGACTTGGTTGGTAGTGAGACCAATGCAGAAATCGAAATATGATGAAAAATGACATAATAATAATAATAATAATGACAAATCTAGCAACACACTAAGCTGATTTATTTGTTTTTTACGACTTATCAAACCTATCACTTTTTTATGATAATGTTTTGTGAAAATAATGAATGCTGCAGTTACAAGTTCTACTATTTAACCCATAGGTAGGGTGACAATATGGATTCACACCTTCGCCAGGGTTAATTGCACGTAACTCGCATGTTAGATGATGCTAAAAGCTTCTTTTTTTTTTTTTTTAAATAGGAGCCTTCCATCTTTGAGCTGTAACCTTTCTGTCACAATCTTACTTATCTTTTGACAACCCTTTTTGGGCTGGTTTGAATTCAGTGTTTTTACTTCTCCTAATCTGGTTGCTAACCAAGGCTATAGGGCTTTCTGTTCTGCTATTAACATATACTGAAGCTGGGTAGAGAAATCGATGGATTCGTAGCTTTCCCAAATGAAAGTAAATGTAATGAACTTGACTGGAATTAGATAGTGTGTTTGTAGATATTACAGTGTGATGATTCATGATGAAGAAAACTGCAAGCATTAGTATGATCTACAGACACTATGTATAGTGTCTGTAGATTATGCTAAAGCGTGCTCATTCTATTGGAGAGACAATAGCGAGGCAGCGTCGGCTCAGTTCATTTTCTTTACTACCAATTTTTAAACTTAACTACCAGTTTTGAAAGCTCTTGCCGCGTGTTTACACCTTAACTATAGCTTATTATTTTACTTTTTTGCAATGATTATGTCGTCGAGTAGAGAAGAACATATATATATATATATATATATATATATATATATATATATATAAGTGGCTCATTCAATAAATAAGGTGAATTTTTTGGTGTAAGGACTTCTAATACAGAGAGAAGCTTAATTTTTTTCACTTTTCAACGTAGTCTCCCAGCGGTGTCACACACTTTTCCCATCTGTGCACAAGCTTCCGTATTCCCTCAGCGTAAAAATCTTTGGGATGATGTCTCAGCCAATCGCTCACTGCACTTTTGACTTCAGCGTCACTTTCAAACCTTGTGCCTCTCATGAACGCTTTCAAGGTACCAAACAGGTGAAAGTCTGAAGGGGTAAGGTCCCAGCCCAGCTCCTTGATGGTCTGCACCGTTTGGGTTGCTGTGTGAGGCCTTGCAGCTGACCTTCGAGTATGCAAGGTCATCATAGACAATTTTGTGTGCTATCTCAACAGATAGGCTCAAAGTCCTTGCGATGTCATCCACTGTCACCCTTCTGTCAGGCTAAATGAGGTCATTGACTGATTCGATCACCTCAGGAGACCTCACTTCTGTAGGCCTCCCAGGCCTGTCTTAATCCTCAACAATGCTCCGTTTTTCTTTAAACAATTTAGCCCGCTTGTAGACATTTGTTGGCTGAAACATGTGGCATCATACACAGTTGACATTCTCTTATGAATTTCAACTGGTTTGCGCCCTTCAGCAACCAAAAACTTGATAACTGACCTCGGTTCAATCCTGGAGAATGCTTCGTAGTCGGCCATCTTTGTTTATCTCCAAAATTCTAAAAGTTTGTTTTTTTCAATATGAAAATTTTTTAAATCCCTTTGAAAAAGAAGTAGGGGAAAAAAGTAAGCTTCTATCTGTATTAGAAGTTCTTATACAGAAAATTTCACCGTATTTATTGAATGACCCTCGAATAAATGTATATATATACATATCCTACGATGTTCATGGGAATTAAATACTTAAGTATTCAATTTTAAATTTAAATTTTATATTGTTATCTCCATGTAACTGTAAAATATTTAAATCTTTAATCTTGTTATTAAAAAAGCAGTAACTTAACTTCATAAGATTTAATTCCCACGAACATCGAGTGAACTTAAATTCAAATCTATTAAACTGTCAGTTTGAAATATGCAACTGATGATTGCATAACGCATGAAACTCTAAGTCGTAAGATAATATATATATATATATATATATATATATATATATATATATATATATATATATATAAAGTTCTAGTTTAAATTTGTTTTTAAGTTTTGTAATTTGATCAATATTTTTAACTAAAAGGAAAATTTCATCTATGTATATTACATATATAGGAGGTTTATTAGTGTCATTAAAGATTTTGTTTTCTAAATGTGCTATATAATAATTAGAAGGGAGGGGGGCTAAAGGAGATCCCATCACAATACTATCTATTTGAGTAAAAATATTACCTAGTTGGTCATGAAAATGTACATAAGTAGTGCATGTTGATAATATTTTTTTAAACTAGTGGGTTTAATATTGATTGATGGGAGAGTAGATTGTATAAATCACGGATAATTATGTCAATCGTTTTATGGACGAGAACAGTGGTGAATATATTTTGTACATCCAAAGATGCGATAGATTGGTTGTTCGGTTTTACAGTATGGAGAATTTGTATAAATTCATTTTTGGAGTTTATATCATGTTTAATTGGGAAGTAGGGAGTAATTAATTTATTAAGGGTTTTTGAAATATTATACACTGGTGTGGGTTTTGTAAAATGATAATTTATAAGATACCGTTTCAGCATTGTTTGAGGTAATATGTTTATTGATGTATTTTTTAAGTTAAAAAGTGGTATTATTAGTTATCTTCTGAAATTTATTTTGATCGTTCAAAATGGCCTGTAATTTGGAGTGGTACTCATGTTTGTTTAAAATAACAAATATATTGTTTTTATCAGCACCTCGGTTAACAATACGCTTGTTATTTTTTAGTTTTCACGTTTGGAGAAGGGGGTTGAATTATTTTTTGTCTCATGTCTTAATGTAAGATACTCAATAGTATGTACATCAATATATATATTGCTGTCATTTTAGACAGCGTATGGATATAAATATTTCGCCGTCATTTTTGACAGCACGAGCTCAATCGTATATCATAAATATTGTTAATTCTATTGACAATATTGTTGTCATTATATATATATATATATATATATATATATATATATATATATATATATATATATGCACTCAACAATGAGCGACCTTCTGTAGATGTAGATATTCTTGTAATAATGGGAATTATATGGGTCTATCACTTTCTTCGGTCGTGACATTCGTCTGTTTGTTACAAAGTTGGTAAATAATACCATGTTAGAAAGACTGATTTTTTCTCTATTTCCTTCGTGCGAAAGAAGGTGAATATAAATATCTGAGAAAAAGAAGCGGATGTTTTTGTTATCAATAAGAATTGTATAGTTTGGTCCACGTTAGTCTTTTCCTTGTAATTCCAAAGAAATGTATTTTCCAAGATTCAACACGAAAAGAAAAGAGCAGTTGATTTAAAAAGAAAAATCTAAAAAAAAACAAAACAATGTAAAACAAATAAATAATAAAACACAATTGCCAGGAACATTTGATTAAGAATTTAAAACATTTTATTCCTGACATTAAAACCAGACGACATGAAATCTAAAAATTCCCGCCATTAATATAATCCACGCATGCTCACAATATCAAAGAAAAACATGTCGACAAGATTTGCTGTCAGTAATTTGCTTCCATTCGAAAATCCTTTTGATTCAGTGGGAGGAAAATCTTAGAACAAAGAAGTCTTTGATTTTTTGTTTTTTTACTGTTTTATTTGTTTGATCTGCAGACCGAAATAAGTGTTTTGGTTGAACCAAATCAGCGAAAACGAAAACGAGGCTCTGTAAAATATTTTTTCTTTTCGTTATTTCAGAAAAAGAAAACACACACACACACACACACACACACACACACACACACACACACACACACACACACACTAAAGGACTTTATCTTGAATCATCTCTGTCTTATTGTTTCCCTATCATAACAAGTTAGAGTGCTTTCACAAATAATTACCTATATTCTCAGAAACTTTGCAGAACATAGAAATAAAATCGTACAGTTTGTGTTAATGGCCAGTCTATGAAAATAACTACAGATAAAAGCAAGTTTTAGTAACACAGAACGAGAAATTGAGGATCTGTGTTCGAATTACTGTCGAGGTTGTTACATTTCGGGAAAATATAAGTATGAAACATACGAATTCATTTCTTTCCAGCCTACCTATAGCTTATATAGAGAACCGACTTCGAATTCAACTTGAATTCATTGCATTCTCATACTCGCAAATAGGGTATTAAAACAACACTTGCATTATTAGAAAATTATTAATCCTTTTCTTCTCCCTCTACCTAAGGGTTAAAAAGCAGTATAGATTGGGTTCTATAGCCTTAGTTCGCAACCAGTCTACCGTAGAAAAAAATGGCAATTTACTGCGGGGAAACCTTCTGCTTAGTCAGTCATGGATCGAAAGAGACATGATTACCCAAGCGTATATTATGCATGATCCGGATAAAAGAATTGAATAGAAGGACATATTAGGTTCTATAACCTTGGTTGGGAACCGGTCTACAACAAAAAAAAATAATGACAAACTACTACGGGAAAATCTTCTTCCTAGTCATTTATGGATCGAAAGAGACATAATCACCTAAGGGTGTTTCACATATGGCACTTAACTGAGAATCAACAGTGATTTAGGTGAGGAAATTGTGGAGAGACATTATCGCCTAAGTGTGTATGACGTATGGCACTCAACTGACTGACTGATAGGTTATATAGCAGAGCACACGGAGCTCATCACTTACGGATTTCAACCTGCACAGAAGAAGGAAAACTGAAACTTGAGACCGAATGTGCCGGGTGTAGTATATACATGAAATACCATTTGTCTATGCATTGAATATGGCTTCCGTACATGGTCTAGGGACATTACTATAAATTCTAAGATTGTTGCCAAAATTTGAGACCGAATGTGCCGGGTGTAGTATATACATGAAATACCATTTGTCTATGCATTGAATATGGCTTCCGTACATGGTCTAGGGACATTACTATAAATTCTAAAATTGTTGCCAAAATTTGAGACCGAATGTGCCGGGTGTAGTATATACATGAAATACCATTTGTCTATGCATTGAATATGGCATCCGTACATGGTCTAGGGACATTACTATAAAGTTTAAGATTGTTGCCAAAATTCAAAGAAGAATCTGGAATGTTATCAATCCTGACCTGGCTCCCCTTTATCTTTTCTACAAGTATTTTCCTCGGAATTGTCCTGATCTTTCCTCCTTGGTACCCATGTGACATGATCAAAGAATTGTCAGTTTAATACCAGACTACAGCAGTGGTGAACAAATAACTTAGAGAGCTAACTTACAGGGAGATAACTACAAGTCTACCAGAATTTGCAATCACAAAACATCAATGATCACAGAAAAATACAAAAAAAAAAAGCAACACTTTCAAAATCAATATGGAACCAGAAACAAAATAACATTACCGCCTAAATTAAATAGGAAATCGTAAAAAGAGCACTCATATACAACAGCAATAGCAGAAACTGCAAATTATGTTTAAAAGAAAAATTAGCAATATTTAACTAAAATTCAACGTAAAATATTAAACAAAAAATGAAGTAATGGAAAAATGTGGACATTTGAACAAATATCTACTTTGTTCCTCAAATAAAAACAAATGCAACACAGAACACAAACACAAAATTACCACACATAAATTAAAATATAAATATATAAACACTTAAGTACGACTAAAAAACAGAAAATAATATAACAACGACTAAAAAAAAAAACAACACATAAAAAACCCACAAACACACAAGCACTTAACTATGACCTTAAAAGAAATATTTTAAGGTCATATTAACATACTAAGAAAAATGTCAACTCATCATCATCATCGTTAATGTTCGTTTTCATGCTCGCACTGGCGGAACGAGATTTTTTGGTGATGCTTTCCCAGGCCGCCAACGTTTGTGTAAGGCATAGCTCTAATCTCAACTTCCTTAAACCATCATTGACAAGCTGGGTCCATGATTTACGTGGTCTATCTTTCCGTCTTTGGCCATCGACCTCAATAACTCTACAACTGCTGTCTTGGTTTTCTATGTCATTTCTCTCAGCACGCCCACACTATCCAAATCTTGCTTGACGCATAACATCTGTTTTATTGGCAAAAGCCAGACTATTTCTTAACTCCTCTGATGATTTTGTATCACTAAGACTGACATCACACATTCTCCACACCATTTGCATGTCGGTTCGAGCAATTCTGCTAATATCAACTTACTTAAGGGGCCAACACAACACAATAGAAATGGTCAACTTAAATGAGTAGAAGAAACCAACTTATTATAAAGCAATTAAGTGGATACCTATTCACGCATACAATAGAATGCAATAAAAGATCAACTCCCCTGCATAATAACAAGAAAATAATACAACACTAAAAAGAAGCCAACACGACAAAAGCAATAAAAAACAATTAAGATGTAGACTTCTCACATACCAAAATATCAAGTTACACTAAACTCCATATAAATAAGAAAAAAAAAACGGGATTCAACAGCAGTTTGAAAATTTAGTCCTGACGAGTGAAGATATCATAACAGTGTCTTCACGAAATTGACTGCTCAGTTAAGTAACAAACTTGTTTGTATTAATCCTATTTACTCTCTCTCTCTACCCCAATATTGAGCACTTTACGATAAAAAACCTACTTGTCAAAATATTTTTTATCAGTAAATCACTTAAAATGCAACCGCCTTGGCACTAAGCAATATCACAACTCAATAGTATATCTATACATAATAATCATTGATATTTCAAGCCATAATAAGGATAAAATTAAAAAAAAACAAAAACAACCGGTTTCGTTCCCGCTTAATAAAGTTTTAATTGGGAGAACTTACTGTAAAATATAATTATCTTATTTTTACTCTGTTCATCTATCTATAGAGAGTGAGAGAGTGATATATATGCTCGGATGAGCTTAAGTCACTGATGCCTCCTCTACAGGTGTTTACCCGTGCAACCAGACTGGCAACTGGATCCCACCCATTCACAGTCAGGTTAGCCAAACGCAGACGACAATTCTACTCCTGCAGCTTCCTCTCTCGCACTTCCCGCCTGTGGAACTCGCTCCCGTATTCTTGCTTTCCTGACGGCTACAACCTCCAGAAATTTAAATGCAAAGTTAATACTCATCTACTAACCACTGGACTCTAGCTCTCTCCCCTCCCCTGTATAATCTTCACGTTCTCTCCGCCCATGTATCTGTCATTGCACCTGATTTCTCAGCTTTCTATTGTTCCTTTCTAACTAGCTTGTACTCCTCACTCTTTTCTAATTAATCTTTCTACATTTATGTAACCCCCTGCACATCAGTGGCGTTTCTGCCTTGCTCGGGGTGAAATGATTAAAATATATATATATATATATATATATATATATATAGAGAGAGAGAGAGAGAGAGAGAGATGTAGCTGCCGTTATGAATAATATATTTTGGAATCTAGTGTAATCATTTTGAAAATTTTTAGCATTCATTTTGCGTTCCTTTTCTATTTTAAATATTTCTCGGAATATCGCGTGTAAAAAAAAAAAAGTAAAAAACAACTAAAATATTAATTAAGAAAAATAAGAAAATAAAGAGAGGTCATCCAAATGAACCATGTGAAATAGCTCGCGAAGATAAGATCGAAAAAACCCAAAAAACTCCATCACATTTCATCTGGCAAATAATGAAAGCAAGAACCATTCGCTCACAAAAAAAAGCAGACGTCATTCCAATGTTATAAGGTAATTCATGAATGACACTTTGGAATAATTTGAAATTCATTCAAATTGGTGAAAAAAATATTACATTCAAGTCGTTTTAAATATCAAGCCATTTTAATAGCAAATATAAAAATAATCAACATTTCAAAAAGCAGAAGAATAAACTTTTATTATGAATTTGCAATTCATGTGAGGGGGACATTATAAATTTTGTTGAAAATGTTTACACTGTTTGAAATCGAGCCGAAGGGATTGTTCCGTTGATTCTTGGTTGACATCACTATTGTTTTAAATCCAACTTTAAGCTTGTCTGGCATAAGACCATCAGAGTGCCTCATACAATTTACAACTAAGACTAGATTAACGCTAATTTTAACTTTTCCTGTTAGGATATGTTAAAAGTAATTCTCCTTTTTCGGAAACCAATTTCAATGACGAATATATCATTCCAACTACTAATCATATGTGACAGTTAAAATATATTTGGTGTATTAACATTACAAAATATAATTGGAGTATATTAACATTACAATTTCAGTGATAAATATATCTTCCTAAATACTAATGTGACAGTTAAAGTATATCTGGTGTATATTAACGTTATAAAATATACTTGGATTATATTAACATTACAATTTTAATGACGAATATATAATTCCAACTACTAATCCTATGACGAATATATAATTCCAACTACTAATCCTATGTGAAAGTTAAAATATATTTGGAGTATATTAACATTAACTCTTGAATGAAAATCTTGAAGCAACTGAAATGTGGTTCTACAGAAGGATGCTGCGAATATCATTGATCGAGCATGTAAGCAATGATGAGGTTTTGGAAATGATGGAAACGAAAAAAATATTAATACTGAGCATCAGGAAGAGACAGCTGAAGTGCCTGGGACATGCAATGAGGAAAAGGGGTTTGGAGAACCTGATACTAACAGGCCAGATAGAGGGAAAAAGAGACAGGGGAAAGCAACGGATAACATATTTGAAGGATCTAATCAGGTGGATGATGGAACGAGGGTTGCATGGTGCACAGGAAAAGGCGTGCTAAAAAGCCACCAGGGATAGGGAGACGTGGAAAGCCATGGTCGCCTACGTCCTGAAAGGACAGGGCACATAGAAGAAAAAGAATATTCAACGCAAAGAACACAGTATTGACAAGGATAATACTCCACAGCCGTTATCAAAAGCTGAAGAAAAGAAAGGTTGTGCCTGTGGTTGGATCGTCGGGATATTATGTATCCAGTGTTATTCAAAAGCAATGAAATATTAATTGCACATGCATACATACATCAGCTGCAATATGTTTATAAAAGTATATTTAAAAAATGGCCCTTCGCTCGTCCAAAGGGTAAACATTATCCTCCATGATGATGCAAGGCCGTATATAGCAAGAATAACAGTAGAAAGTTTTGTGGAACTCGGTTAGTTTGTTCACACTTGACTGAGACTATCTTTCTATTTTAGCAGTTTTATATCAAAATTAAACTCATGGTGGTTTCTGCTTAAGTTATGAATTCTTAATCTTCGTTATATAATACAGGATTTTCGTTGGAAGCAATGAAAAGAGTACTGGACTTTTATGTAATATCTGTCCTTCTATATGGCAGCGAATGCTGGACGATCTTCTCAAAGATGAAGGAGAGATTCAAAACAACATAAATGGGGTTCTCCAGAAGAATGCTGTGGATATAAATGACTGAACATTCATTCATTCTTTCTTTCTTCTTTTTCTATTTATCACAGAAACAAAAGGGCGTCTCTGATATATCTTTCCATACGATCAAAAGTATATAGTCCATTATTTATAAGACGTTAAATACGTCTATCTTTCTTCTTTCTCTTTCTTCTTTTACAAAAACCAAAGAGTATCTCTGATATATCATTTGTCTTTCCACGCGATCAAAAGTGAATAGTCTATAATTTATAAGACGTTAAACACGTCTATTTATCTTTCTTTCTTTTTCTTTTTCACAGAAACCAATTACTCAATCTGATATATCGTTTGTTTTTCCACGCGACAATAATAGTCCATTATTCATGCGGTACTGGCAGGGCATAATGGTGGTGCGAACTGAGGGACTAACACAAAAAGTGACAAGCTCAATTATTATATAATTTAAATGGTCTTTCTCCGATGCTCTTGACTGACCATTTTTTCGACAGCCAAAGGAAAAAACGACTGACCGTATTCATTTTACGGATTCCAACAGAGTTAAGACAATATCAATAAATAAAAAAAACGAAACAAAATAAACAGTTAGCTCTAATCAGTCGTAACAATCGTTTGAATTCACTGCCCTTCAAACTGTCAAAAATGTGCAATTAGATTAACACTTAATTTATAAAGAGCTCTTCTCTAAGAAAACGCCATTGCATGTCGTAATGATTCTTCCTGCATGGAGAGATTTCTTGATTTCTTTTACGCAATTTTTAGTAATGTCTTTATCGCTTTCCCATTCTCCAATTTTAAATTCAATTATTCAAAGCTTCGCCTGTTTGTCTCCAACAATTAATTCAAATCAACTGTGGAGTTTAAATCGACATTTAAAATAGCGTTCTTTTGCATGGCATCCGTAATTTTTACAGATGCATGCGACAAGAACACAGAACATGAACATTGCCTTTCTTATTGCATACAATAAGTTAAATCCTTTGTCATGTTTCGGATGTTCTTGAATCTGATAAGCAACTATTATTAAAAGAAACTGCTCTAATCAGTCGTATGTAATTGGATGTGCATTGTGGTGCAGTGGATGTCGGCTCGGAAAGAGAAGTCAGAGCGTCGAGTTCGAATTCTAGTTGAATTCGTTGCATCAACGTTCGCGCAAATACCCTTAGGAAAGGTATTAATTCGTCGCTTCTTCCTCCAGCTATGAGTTAAATAACGGGAAAAATTGGGTTCTATACCCTTATTTGGAAACCAGTCTATTATAGAAAATATTGGAAAATTCAGGAAAACCTTCTTCCCAATCAATCATGTCTCTTTCGAGTATCTCCTATGGCACTTAACTGACTGAGTGATATTGTATGTACAGAATAGTAAAAATGAATAAATTAATAATATACGCAATTTTTATTCAACTCTATCGCCAACTGGATGCTTCGTTTAAGGATTTTCCCCAACCGTGAATTCTTCATTCTGATGAAGATTATTAGTGAAACTCTTTTTCTTCCCTCTCGGGTGGTCGGTTTATGTATCAACGTGTCATACGGTTGATCGATTTTCTAGTTTCGCATTTGGGTCGTCCACCTGTTTAGAAGTCGAGGGTATGCACTAACATCTAATGAAGGCGCGAAGTTTCATTTGGCAGATAGTAAGTTATCTCCCTACGGCTATATCGTGTTCAATACACCGGTTCCCGTTCGATCACCGAAGTTAAACAACATCGAGCCTGGTCAGTACTTAATGGGTGACCATTTGGGAATACCAGGTGCTGTAAACGTAAGGACTAAGAATGGTCCACTGGTCCTCCAGGTTTGGGGGTTGGGTGCAGGGTTGTTAACCCTGCCCCATAAAAATCAGTTTGTTACAGAAACAACAACAAAAAGTTGCTGCCCTATGCACCATCTGGGTGTGATGGATAAATGATGATGATGATGAGGTTATTTCCCGGGTCAGGGCGCTGGTACACATAGAATCTCTGGTGTTGACTCAGCGCAAAATTTATTTATCTATCTAACTGTATCTTGAATTAGTTCATCATCATATAAAATCAAGCGTTATATAACACAATTTTCGATTCTACCTATATAAGGCTTGATTTGACTTCGATTAGACTGTTGAATCTTTCACGGTTGAGTGGTCTAAGAGAGGGATAACAATAAAAAAAATAATAATAAACATAAAATTACAAACAAACAAATAAATAACAATAAAAATAAGGGGAGAGTCATATTGTAAGTATATGTGAGGATGTACACATATGTATATGTGGAGAGAAGTTAGTATAAGTAAGTCGGTTGACCTAATGGGGTCAAACAGACGCCAACAGTCAAGGGAAATATTTTTTTTTCAGAGGTCTTCTCTCTTTCCATCTTTTTCATCTTTCCCCTTATTATTGTTTAGAAAACCACACAATATAATAATAATAACAACAAAAACATATATGAGAGGAAAAATGTAAGTATATTGAATAAAAAATATACAACCTGTACACTGTTAGTAGATTCAGGAATACTTGTTAGTAGGAGTCAAATATATACAAGAAGTAAGTCCGGGTAATAGTCTATATTCTTGCTGACCAACTAGCGGCGGTTCAACTGCTCTGACAAACACCAACTCTAGCAACAACAACCCGTTCTGTGTAGGAAGGATTATTTGCATACCATGGAAGACTCCATAAAGTATGTGAAAAGGTGTGACTCCCCAACACTCCCCTCCCTAGTTTCTTTTGAGGAAGGCTTAATATTTTTTCGTTTTGGATCTATAATCAAAGTCTCTGTAAACTTCCGCTTCCTGTTGGTTCTTCTGATTTCCGTGTTAGCTTTTGGTTTCTGGATGTTTTGGTTTCAAAAGCTTCGATGATTTCCTCCATAGAATCTTCATATTCCAAAGGCGAGGAGCTTGGTTCTTCACCTCTTTTTTTTATTGGATTCACGTGTCTTCTATGCGTGATTTTTTTTCCTTTGATTGTATACATTACGCTTCCAATTCTGCTAAAAATTATTCCTGGCTCTCAATACGCCATATTGTTATTAAAAATTTTGAAATATACTTTTCGCCGGGATTGAACGATCTTTTCAGTATTGTAGGTGTATTCCGATTATTGCTTTTGCCTGGTAATAATTTCTCGAAAACCGATCGGATTTTTCGCGCGAACATCACCACGAGCGATGACTGTCCTGATGGTGTGTTCTGGTTTGGCGTAATACGGTAAGAATTGCTGTAATGCTTTTTCTGATGGTGTGTCTATCGCTTTTTCTTAACGCCCTCTTAAGCGTATCTACAAATCTTTCGGCAAGCCCATTTGATCGTGGGTGATAGGGAGCTGTTTTTATATGTCTTATAAGGTACATTTCACAAAAATCTTTCAAATCACCTGTCGTGAATTGTGTATCATTATCTGTAACTAAAACGTCAACGACGCCGAACCTCGCAAATAGTTCATGCAAACAGCTTATAGTATTGTCGGTTTTTGGGTGTTTATATAAAAAAAACAACTTCTGGCCATTTACTAAAATCGTCTACTACTATAAAATAGTAGTAGCTATTTGTAGGTCCTGCGTAGTCTGCGTGTATTCTTGGCCAAGGTTTTTGTATAATCGGTGGCGATTTTGCTGCTGCCGCACAGCCCTTACACATTTCCACCATCTTTGGGATATCTTCATCTATTTTTGACCAGTACACGTAGCTTCTCATTAGTGCTTTCATGCGATTTTTCCCGGGATGTCCAACATGAAATCTTTTAAGATTCTCCTTTGAAGTGACTTTGGTATCATGACCCTTTCATTATACAGTAGTACATTGTCACAAATTGAGAAAAAATCTGCCAATTTTGCGTCTCTGTCTTCAATGTTTTCTTTGTCGTGTTAATAAATTCATCCGCTTCTGCGTTTCTTCTTATCTCTAGCAATGTAACCGGTAGTTCTTTAACCGTGTTACTTAGTACTTTGCTGATTTCATCCTCAGCTCTCAGCGCTGCTATCACTAAGTCTTCCAAGGGTTCACTTTCCTTAGGAATCAGTCTCGATAGTCCATCTGCGTGCCCTATGTTTACGATGGTAAATATTCTAGTTTAAAATTGTAGTTTATTAGCATTGTGCCCCACCTCAGGAGTCTATTCGCGGTATATACAGGTAGTCCTTTCTTGGATCCAAATATGGTAAGAAGCGGCTTATAGTCCGTTTGTAGTGTAAATTCTCTACCGTATATATATCTATGTAATCAAGTTACGGCGAAAATAATTCCCAAAGCTTCTTTTTCTATTTGTGAATAGTTTTTCTCGGCCGGTAGTAATGCTCTCGATGCGTGGCCTACCGGTTTTGTAGTACCATCCTCATTTTATGTAAAATGCCTGCTCCCACACCGTGGAAGATTGCATCACTTGCTACAATAATCTCCAGCCTAGGGTCGAAATGTGTCAAGGTTAAATCTGATGTTAATTTATTTATAATTTCGTTAAACGCCTTTCTGCACTCCTCCGACCAGTTCCAATGGACATTTCTTCAGGAATTTGTTGAAGGGCGTCCTCAATTTATGTATCCTATTGATAAACTCTCCATAGTAATTAGCAAGACCGAGGAAGCTTTGCAATTCTGCAATATTTTTAGGCTCAGGCATGTTTTTGATTACTGAAGCTCTCTTTGGGCCAGGTTTCCTGCCATTCTAAGTTATAATGTGGCCTAGATATTTTATTTCTTTCAAGAAGAAACCACGTTTCTTCTCTTTAACTTTTAACCCAAAGTCTTGTAGTCTTTTACAAATTTATTCATGAGTGTCGCATGGTCTTTTAGATTATCGCTTTTAACTAAAATATCGTCCAGATAAGCTGTGGCAAAATTTTGCCCCGTCAACATAGTATCCATCGTCTGCTGAAAAATCGCAGGCGCTACTTTTATCCCGAATGGTAGCCTGTTGTATTTGTATAGGCCTTTGCGCGTATTTATGCACAGTAAGTTAGAACTTTCTTCCGTAATTGGAATCTGCAAGTAAGCTTCACTTTGGTCAATTTTTGAGAAAAAATTTTCCACAATTAAGTTTAGTGAATATTTCTTCTGGGCTAGGTAACGGATAGTGATGGTTTTTAATTGCATTATTCAGTTCCGTGGAAAAAATCTGCACAC
Source organism: Ascarosepion bandense (assembly GCA_037127315.1). Lineage (NCBI taxonomy): Eukaryota > Metazoa > Mollusca > Cephalopoda > Sepiida > Sepiidae > Ascarosepion > Ascarosepion bandense. The sequence goes on from JBBBDQ010002325.1 coordinate 627,273, forward strand.
ACGCGGATTTCTCCCGATTTTTTCTTAACATAAACAACCGGTGCCGCCCATTCACTGAAGTCAGTTTTCGAAATAGTCCCAGTTTGCTCTAGTCTCTCCAATTCTTTGTCTATTTTGTCAATTATGGCGAAAGGTACGTTTCTCTTTTTCCTAAATACAGGTTGAACATTCTGTTTAAGCTCAATTTTCGCTTCAAATTTGTTGCAACGTCCTAACCCACTTGAAAATACTTCTGGGAATTCTTGGTGCAATTCCTCCTTCAGTTTTGTGGCTTCCGAAAACTCACAGTCTATTCATTTACAAAACGAACTAATAGGTAAATTTCATACATTGGATTTCTGCATCTATTCCGTTCCTACTGGGTTGTCTGAATTTCTCATCACGTAGATTTTAATTTTTTTTATTTCTCCCTGGAATTTTACGTTCACTATAATTTCGCCTTCGAAATTTATCTTTTTCCCCGTTACGGATTTAGCAATTCTTTTAGTGTGTAGCATGGTCAGCCTCTTTAACTTCCGCCATGTTTGTAAGTTTATAATCGTCAAATCAGATCCAGAATCCAGTTGCAATTTAATTCTTTTATTCAGAATTTTCATTTCAACGTATTTTCTGATATTTTCTTTATTTTCATCGTCCACTCTAGTAGACCTTACCCTACTAGATTTTTATTTCTGTAAACCGTAGCTTTGTGGTCCATCTTACCACATGCTCGGCAATTTTTGTATTTAAAAAGACAATCCTTAAACCAATGCCATCCACCACATCTGTAACATGCAGAAGGGAGAGGCTTGTTTTTTACTGGATTCTTGTTAACCGTAGTGCTGTATTTTTCTCTTTGGCATTATAATTTTGTTTTGTTTGTGGGGAGGGTACAGAACGTAAATTTCTTTTTACCTTTCAAATGTACTCTATTCCTGACTCTTCAGTGTCCTTGCTATCTTTCTTTATGCTGAGGCATTTCTGGCAATCTTCTGACAATTTTTGTAATGTTAGACTCCTGCAGCTTCCTCTCTCGCACTTCCCGCCTGTGGAACTCACTCCCGTATTCTTGCTTTCCTGACGGCTACGACCTCCAGAAATTTAAAAGCAAAGTTAATACTCACCTACTAACCACTGGCCTCTAGCTCTCTCTCCCCTCCCCTGTATAAGCTTCCCTTTCTCTCCGCCCATGTACCTGTCATTGCACCTGCTTTCTCAGTTTTCTATTGTTCCTTTCTAACTAGCTTGTACTCCTCACTCTTTTCTAATTAATCTTTCTACACTTATGTAACCCCCTGCACATCAGTGGCGTTTCTGCCTTGCTCGGGGTGAAATGATTAAAAAAAAAAAAAAAAAAAGTTTGGTCAGCATGCGTTTCTTCATTTCGCTGTCCTTAGCAGCAACTAGTCCTTGGAGAAATATGAGACACTTGAAATTGTCTGGGCTAAGTTCCGGCAATTTAAATTCGTCACAATATTTATTGACAATAGCTGCAAAAGTAGAATAGTCCTTGTTTTCGTCTTTTCTGAGATTAAGGCATTTTCAACTTTTATTGAACAACGAGAGTTTTTCGCTAAATAGCTCTTTGAGGCCTGTCACTGCCTCATCGAACGTTAGATTGGTGTGTTCGTCTGTCCCTAATTTCCTGAGTAGAAATCTTAATTTTTTCTTCTCACTCCAGTGCTGACAGTCGATATTAAAAATATCCTCGTATTGCCTGTAATACTCTCCGAAATTTTTATCTTCCTCAACTGAGTATTTAAACATTTCAATCGCGTTCCACACCGCATCTTGTGAAAATATCTCCTTCTTCGTGTTCCTATACAGGGCTGTGCTTGTTAATTTAAATGACAGTTCATGCAGTTGTGTTTGTCTTTTCTCGTTTACCTTTTGCATTTCAATTTGTCTTTCTTCAATTTGCTTTTACATCTCTATTTGTATCTTTTGTATTTCTGTTTGTCTTTCTTCGTTAGCCTTTTGCATTTCCATTTGTTTTATTTTGTTAGCCTTTTGCATTTCCATCTGTTTTATTTCTAATTGATATTGTCTTTCTTCAGTTCTCTTTATAATTTCGAGTATTCCCTATTGAAAATATTCAATTTTTTCTTTTCGGTATAAGTGTCGATAACTTGTTTTGTAGTCGACTTGTTTGAGTCAGTTTGTAGCACACTCTGTTAAAGTTATTCAGGGAGGAGAAGAAAATTCATCACGATTTTGTTGTGCGACTTGTGCGCGAATGTTTCGCTAATTTGATGTTGTTGACTCCTCTTATATGATTTTCGAGGTCCTATGCTTAAGTTCGTTCTTTTTTTGTTGTCAATTTGCTCTTTACCACTGATGTGACAACGTCTTTTTTCCTCCCTGTCCCCTTGTTAGAATCCACGTTGCCAAATTGTTGTTTGGCGAGAATGTATTTTTTCCTCCGTGTGAACTTGTACGAATCCTTCGTCGCCAAGTTGTTGTGGTGACTGACCTGAATTTTTTCTCTCCACGTGAATTTCTTCCAATCTTCGTCGCCAAATTGTTGTGGATTCTTGTTTAGAAAACGACCCTTGGAAGACTCATTGATACACAATATAATAATAACAAAAAACAGATATGAGAGGAAAAATGTAAGTATATTGAATAAAAGATATGCAACCTGTACACGGTTTGTAGATTCAGGAATACTTGTTAGTAGGAATCAAATATATACAAGAAATAAGTCCGAGTAATATCCTATATTCTTGCGCTCAATACAATAGCAGAGCAAATAAATAAGTAGAAAGCTAACCTAGAGCCAACGGACCTCCCAAGGTTTTTTCAAATTATTCTTTCCTATATATATATATATATATAGGAAAGAATAATTTTTTTTTATTTCTGATGAAGGACCGAGAGCGGTCTGAAATATAAAATATAATAGTAGAAATAAACAAATACTGTCAAAAAAACACATTTTTAAACTCAACACGTTTTAATACTCTTTCCTATACATATTAAGACAGTATACGTGGATCATCACTATGCTATTTGGACATACATATATATATATATATATATATATATATATATATGTATATATATATATATATATATATATATATATATATATAAAGAACAAGTAGAAAAACTGTTTTAATTTAACATGTTTCACTTTAACAAGCATCTTCAGAGATTTGTTAAAGACGAATAATTTAAAAATCTAAGAAACAGTATGTTCATTGAGGTAAAGTTTCATTGTTCAGATACGTGTCACGTGTGATAAAGCAATGGATGAATATTAAATTTAGAACAAAAAAGTGTGTTTGTTTATGTGTGTGTCCCAACGCGTAATAAAAACATTAGATGTTTATTATGAATGTAAGTATATGTAAGCGATTATTGTCACTGGAATTTTAACGGAAATATATTTCATTTACGATTCATGCTTATATAAGCACACATTAATACATGATTCTCTCTCGTCATTTAGAATAGAAAATCGTTCCATCACTAGACACGTGTATGCCTCATTTCCCTTATTAACTTTACTGACTCATAAACGCAAACATTCACACATGAGTTCTCTCAACACATACATTCATAACTGATTCTTTCGTTTTATTTAAAAAAAAGGTTCGTTTCATGAATTTTTTCTCCTACTACTTTTCAGATTTCTATTCCATTTTTTGTTTCCACTATTGATTTAGCTTGATCACACATTTGATAAATGTAAGGATACTAGTATATGCTTTGTTATACAACATTGTACACTGTTCTTTTCACACCGGATTAATATTTATACATTGATTTGTATACACGCGTATATATATATATATATATATATATATATATATATATTTATTTTAGACAGTAAATTTTCGTTTACACATGTCAAATTGAATGAATTGCAAACATTGAGCCTACTTATTTTTAATAAAATCCGTTCATACTCACGGATATATTTTATTAAATATAAGCAGACACAATGTTTGCAATTTATTTTATATGACATGTATGAAATATATATATATATATATATATATATTTATTTATCTTCTCTCTGTCTCCTTCTCGCTCTCTCTCACACACACATACACACCCACACCCAACCCAACCACACACACACATGATTTCCCCTATATCTCTTTCCTTCTATCTGACTTGTGAGTATCAGATTCTCTAAGCCCTCCTTCCTCATTATACGTTCCAGAAACTTCAGCTGTTTTTTCCTGGTGTTAAGTATTAGTTTTCTTTTTCGTTTCTATCCTCTCCAAAACCTCATCGTTGCTCACATATTCGGTCCATGTTATCCTCAGCATCCTTCTGTAGAACCACATTTCGGTTGCTTCGAGTCTTTTCATCATCGATGAGGATATTGTCCAGCAGTCACTGCCGTATTGAAGAACAGACATTAAATAGCATTATAATATTCTCTTTGTTTATAGAGAAATTTTCCTGTTTTTTCAGTACTCTACTCAGCTTCTGGAATGTATCCGTGGCCATGCCAATTCCTTTCCGCATCTCAGTGTAGCACTTTCCATCTTCTGTTAGAACACTTCTAACAGCTATTAAAATTTTTTTACATGCTTGATTTCGCAAAGCCACAATAAAATGCAATATATTGTAATTCAGCTCGGTTAAATCGCAAAGAAATGCACTGAGTGTTTTTTAAATAAATCATACCAAGAAGAAGCCCATGTAAAGGAAAGAGCACACCAAAGAATTGGAGAGAATATTGTCTTTATTTCGGTATATCTTCTTATGAATCTATCACCGCCTTTCATCAAGACTTGACCTAGAGTTTTATCTCGTGAACTTCATTTCCGTTCAGGTAGACGTCATTTAACTGAATCAATTTCCGTTTCGCGAGGACCCCGACATCACGATTAAAAGTTAACAATTTGGGCGAATAGGCAAAATTACTGATTGTTTGTGTTCTGAAAACCGCCAACAGCGGAAGTTAGCCGCCATTTTTCTTCCATTGAGCGAGGTTAGTCTGAACAAAAAGAAAGAAAAAGGAAAAACGGAAGCAGGTATATCCGACCGCAGTATATACCAATTGGCGTGCAATCTTGTTGGCCATTTTACCCGTCATGTATGTTTCCGCTTTAATGCTGCTCTTTGGCGTCGTCCTACTTCAAAGTGATTAATGCGTTGAAAAAGTTTGTGACATTTTCAAAATCTAGTCCAGCTGATGCCTGATAAGATGAACAATTTCTACGATTATTAAATATGGACCTCCTTTTTAAAACGATTCGCAATTATGCGTCAGAAACAACGTTTGACAATGGGAAGTGTTAGCTTGCAACTGTATAAAAAAAATTCAGGAGCTGGAATAGTCTAAATCTACGTAAAATTCTTATAGTTGATACAACAGTTTTATTTTCTTTTAAATTTCCAGCCTTTTTATGATGTAGGGTTGTTTCTAAAATCTGCAATAAACACCAGTTAAATTATTAAGGGTGTTAGATGAAAAAAACAAAACTACCCCGTTCTTAAATTTAAATTTTAAAATTAGCAATATAGGGCAGTGGTTTTCAAACTTTTTTTTTTTGTGCGAGCCACAACAAGAACAGCATTTTGTGCTGTGATTTTTATACCTGCGTGTAACAAAATTTGAAGCAGCTGAAATGTGGTTCTGCAGAAGGCTGCTGCGAATATCATGGACCGAGCATGTGAGCCATGACGAGGTGTTGGCAAGAATGGAAACGAAAAGGAAATTAATATTGAGCATCAAGAAGAGACAACTGAACTTCCTTGGACATTCAATGAGGAAAGAGGGCTGGGAGAATCTGATACTAACAGGAGGGAAAATAAGGGGAAAGCAACGGATAACATATTTGAAGGGCCTGATCAGGTGGATGACAGAACGGGGACTGCGAAACGTTACAGGAGAAAGCGTGCTAAAAGCCACCAGGGATAGGAAGACGTGGAAGGCCATGATCGCCTACGTCCTGAAAAGGCAAAGCACATAGAAGAAGAAGTAATAAATCAAAGACACACTTTGTATACTAAGTTCTCTTATTTAGCACCAAGAATTTATACAGGAGGTGGACAAAATAATAGAATAACCTTGAAATTTCAACCAAATTTATTTCAGTATAATGTAGGGCCACGTTTCACAGTAATTACAGCTTAAATTCTGCGTGCGATATATTTGTACTAACTTTGAATTGTTTCAAGAGGAATATTATTTCATTCTTTACCTGAAACAGTCTCCAATTCCTTCAATGATGATGGTGAAGATTATCGACTCCTCACTTGTTTTTCTAAAATTAACCATAAATGTTAAATGACGTTGAGATATGGAGACTGTGGTGGTCAGATAAGATGTTCTACTTCACTGTAATGTTCCTCGTGCTTTACAGCTACAACTTTAGCAGTATGAATGAGTGCATTATTATCCTGAAAGATGACATTTTCTTCCGGAAACAGTTCCTGAACCTTAGAAGCTTAGATCACTTAAGATTATTAAATAGTCCTGACTGTTGATTTTAATAAACTTATTTAAATAATATTTGAAAAAAATCAAATAGGGGATTAATTCTAAATTACAATCAATATATAAGCTGGCTCCTCACTTTGTGGCTACGGTAGTGTCTCCACATTTATATTCCAGAGAATGTAAATAAATCTAAAAGACATGCCTACGTAGCTAATCAGTATTTCATTAATTGATTCATTTTCTTATAATGTGTATATAAAGTGGGGGATCAATTTTGTGTTACAATCAATATATAAACTGACGCCTTAATTTGTGACCACGGTAGTTTCTCTCCATTTATAGTCTAGAGAATGTAAATAAATTGAAAGGATATGACTGTGTAGCTAATCAGTATTTCATTGATTCGTTTTCTTATCAATAACAAGGATATCAATTATCTACATTAACCCAGATGTAATAAGATCCCAAGTAGGCATATACGCTAACGATTTTTAATGCTTCCAAAACGAAGCTGCTATGCATTAACCATCACAGACAATTGCTCCTACCCCGCTTTAGCATGTATTAGGCTAGTCTCCCTGAAAGCAAAGCACTGCGCCTCCTCGGGTTAACACTCACAACAGACCTCAAGTGGAATGACTATGTAGAATCCATAGCTAAATCCGCTACTAAGAACGTCGGTTCGCTGTGTAGAGCCAGGAAGTTTTTCCCGTCTGAAACAATTCTGCACATATATAAATTTACCACCCGCCCGTGCATTCAATACTGCTGCCATATCTGGTCGGGTGCTCCTGCTATCCACCTAGGTGTTCTTAACAAAATCCAACGGAAAATCTGCAATGTGATCGATCCCGACTTGGCAGCTCAGATACAGTCACTTTCTCACCGGCGCAATGTGGCTTCCCTGTGTCTCTTCTACAAATACTTTCACGGCTTCTGCTCTGATGAACTTAGCTCACTTGTGCCCCCTATATATGAATTTCCTCGAGCCACAAGATTAGCAACTAGGTCTCACCCGTTTACTGTGAAACCATTAAAATGTAAACGCAAATTCTACTCCAGCCGCTTCTTTTCTCGCACTTCCCACCTGTAGAATTCCCTTCCATTTACTTGTTTACCCGATAGCTATAATCTCCAAAAATTTAAATGTAAAATCAATTGTCATTTCCTATTTCACTAAATTGCATCCTCTCTCTCATGCTCCTCTCTCCGTCCACTCAACTCTCATCAGTATTTTCATCTTTCTCTTACCCACTTTCTGACACCCCTTATAACCTGTCACGTTTTCTCATAACTTTCCTCCTATGTAACCCCCTGCAAAACAGTGGTAGTCAAATGCCTTGCTTGGGGTGATATGATTATATATACAAAAAATAACTTTTACGGGAAAGAAACTGTAATAAACTGGTATGAACATCCCCTAGATCCGCTTACAGAGATAGGTACTATAACAAATTTATTGGACTTTACAAACAGACAGAATTATCAAAGCTAATCGACCAGACATCATGATCAAAGACAACAAAAACTGAAGGTCCTTTGTTATTGATGTCCACGCAGATTGTAATGTTTCTTTAAGAATCTTCAAAAAACTATCCAAATGCAAGGATTTTGAAGTGGAAATTTAAAGAATGTGGTACACGAGGACATCAATAATGCCAGTTATAGCTGGAGCACTCCGATTGATTGGAGATGATCCAGATAGGTTTATTGAAAAGATTCTTGGTAGCCAATGCCTTAAAAAATTATACAAAAATTGTACTCGCAAAAACAGATGCCAGATTTCGAAGATCTTTACCGTACCAAATATGTGTGATCTTATGATTTTTTACAAATATGATTGGTGGAAAATGTCATAAAGCAGTTTATGACCTTAGATCTCTGGTTGGAACCCGGAAAGAAATGTGCATAAAACAGAAATCAAAGATAATAATAATAATAATAATAATAATAATAATAATAATTGAAAAAGTCCAGCCCACACACTAAGGAGAACTTAGTAACGCTAGTGATATTATGAGAAATAGGAAAACAAACGAAACGTAGCCATAAAAACGCACCTCGCCCTGCCTTAGGTCTTTCCGGAGACTTGGTAAATAGTGTGACCATAGTAGAAATCGAATCATGATAATAATAATAATAATAATAATAATAATAATAATAATAATAATAATAATAAGACAAACAAGACAAACCTCTGCATGGGCAATATCCAGTACGTGCCAATAAATCCAATGTTGACAAAGTTAATACTCATCGATGGTTACGTGCATCTGGATTAAAGTGAGACCAAAGCAGAAATCGAAATATGATGAAAAATGACAACATAATAATAATAATAATAAAAATAAACCAGAATAGACATGGGCTGGAATTACAGAAGAGGATGTTAAATTTGCACTAAGAAAAGCACACAATTGGAAATTCCCAGGTATAGATAAAATTCCTAACTTTTGGCTATATTATTTAAATACAGCACATAAACAACTAGCCAAAGAACTTCAAGAAATGGTTGACGATCCCACTAAAATTCCTGCATGGATGACCAAAGGAATTACATTTCTTCTACCCAAGAATGGTGACACAAACAACCCGAAAAACTACAGACCAATTACATGTCTTCCGACAACATATAAACTATTAACATCTATTTTAACAAAACAGACATATTTATTCTTAGAAAGAAATGACATGATACCGCTTAAACAAAAAGAGTGCAAACGTGGCTGTTATGGATGTAAAGACCAATTGCTAATTAACAAAATGATCCTGGAAAACTGCTATAGTACAAAGAAAAATCTTAGTACTGACTGGATAGATTATCGAAAGGCATTTGATAGTGTGCCACATTCCTGGATTTTAAAGACTTTAAATATATACAAGATATCGCCCGTCATCATCAATTTCATCAAACAGTGCATGTCTATATGGAAAACAACCCTTTACCTCAATCATATAAATGGAACCTATAAGTCTGATGAAATAAACATCAAAAGAGGTATATTTCAAGGTGATTCTTTATCTCCCTTACTATTCTGCATATCATTAATAGCACTAACCAGTCAACTTAATAAGACAGAATGTGGTTATAAAATAGGCCAAAAGAAAATAAGCCATCTATTTTACATGGATGACTTAAAGTTATATGCTAAGAATGATAATGAGCTGGAAGGTCTTCTGCAAACTGTAAAATGCTTCAGCGAAGACATTGGAATGAAATTTAATTTGAATAAATGTGCTAAAGCTACAGTTTTACGTGGATCAATACAAGAAACATCCTCAATTAGCTTAGACCCTGCTGTAACAATAAAAGAATTGAAACCAGAAGAAGCTTATAAATACCTAGGTGTAAATGAGAGTGAAAACATTCACCATAAAAAAATGAAAGAAATAGTGCGTAAAGAGTACTATAGAAGGCTACGAATGATATTAAAAACTGAATTGAATTCTCAGAACAGAGTTATGGCCATTAATAGCCTTGCAATCCCAGTTGTCCAATATAGCTTTAACATCTTAAACTGGACTCTAAACGACATCAGGCGAATGGATGCTAAAACAAGAAAGCTTCTTTCTAAGCATAAGATGCATCATCCAAAGGCTGATGTAGACCGTCTATACATACCCCGTAAAGAAGGTGGAAGTGGTCTTATTCAGCTGGAATTGTCATACAAGACAACAACTATTGGCTTACTAACATACATAGAAACAACAAAGAATTGGATGATACAATTAGTAAGGCAACATGAAGAAAGAAAGAAAAATATTCAATAATAAAAGAAGGCAGTAAATACAAACAAGATTTACAGTTAGTAGATTCTGTAGAAAAGCAAAACAGAAGCCAAGAACCAACTATTGCGGCAAAAAATATGAAAATGAAAGCCAAAGATAAAGCTCTTGAACAGATGAAACAGCGCTGGCAAGACAAACCTCTGCATGGCCAATATCCAGAACGTGCCAATAAATCCAATGTTGACAAACTTACTACTCATCGATGGTTACGTGCATCTGGATTAAAGTCTGAAACTGAAGGCTTTATTCTTGCAGCACAAGACCAAAGTCTTTTCACTAGAAACTTTCAGGCAAATATTATGCATAATAATATGGATCCAAAATGCAGGTTTTGTGATAAACACCAAGAAACAATAGACCACCTAATCTCAGGCTGTTCTGTGCTTGCTCCAAATGAATATAAAAATCGCCACGATAGAGTTGGCCAATATTTACATTGGGCAATGTGCAAACATTATGGAAAAGCTGTAAACAAACAATGGTATGAACATCACCCAGCACCGGTTACAGAAATAGAAGATGTAACCATTGTATCGGATTACACCATCTACACAGACAGAAAAATTGAAGCAAACAGGCCAGACATTATTGTTAAAAACCAGAAGGAGAAAACTTGTCTATTAATTGATATGGCTTGTCCAGCGGATTGTAACATAGCAAACAAGGAATTTGAAAAACTGTCAAAATATAAAGACCTGTAAATTGAAATAGGAAAAATGTGGAAATTGAAAACAAGAGTTGTGCCAGTGATAGTAGGTGCACTTGGAATGATAAAAAATGGAACAAAACAACACATTGAAAGAATCCCTGGAAACCCCAGCTTAAGAGATATACAAAAAATTGTCTTATTAAGTACAGCCCACACACTAAGGAAAACTTTATCTATGTAATGCTAGGGATGATAGGGAAGATAGAAAAACATGAAATGGAGTCATAACAACACGCCACGACCTTCCTTAGGTCTCCCCGCAGACTTGGTTGGTCATGAGACCAAAGCAGAAATCGAAATATGATGAAAAAATGACATAATAATAATAATCATCATCATAATAATAATAGAATCTATATGTAATTATTATATCTAAATATAAAGATCAGGCAACTGATATAGAAAAAATGTGGAAATTGAAAACGAGAACATTAACAGTGATAGTAGGTGCACTTGGAATAATAAAAAATGGAACAAAACAACACATTGAAAGAATTCCTGGAAACCCCAGCTTAAGAGATATACAAAAAATTCTCTTGATAAGTACAGCCCACACACTAAGAAGAACTGTGTCAATGCAACGCTGGTGATAGTATTTTAGAGAAAAACAAATTAAATGTAGACATAACAACACAACACTAACTGCCTTAGGACTTCCATCAGACTTGGTAGGTAGTGTGACCATAGCAGAAATAGAATCATGATGAAAATGACAGCAACAACGACCTAATAATAATAATAATAATAATAATAATAAATGAAATGATTGACGCAACTCATCAACTCGGCGAAAAGAAAACGAAAATATAAGACAATGTTTGATAATGTCCAATAATATTTCTTCAGTATGTCTTTTTCAAGTTATGTTTAAACAATAAATGAATACATGCATAAAAATATTTTTTTTAAAAATCTGCAAGAAATTATATGTCCTTGTACAAACGTTTCTTGGTTTGTAATGGAAAAAAGGAACGGCCATACTGGCAATCAACGCATCAAAACAATTGAAACGCTTCTAGCGTAAAGGTATGAAACAGGAACGTGAGGAACATGATGATGATCGTATTCACCTTGAAATTTTCACTTAGTCGATTAGTTACTAAGATGAATAATTCAAATGGCTTAGTATAAATCTTATAGAAATTTATCGGTCTGTTAATTCTCCAGGGTCGGGAAGTTAGTAATTGGTGTACGCAACTATCTTCATGCGTTTTAAGGGTCAAAAAGTTTGTAAATTCTGAATATTTTTTCAGAATATGCACCTTAAAGATCATTGTGAAAAATTTGTAATTACATTTTTGGCGCGCTCTGTTGATGTTCCACTGTTGCATCTGTAATTATACCTGTGGCCATTGAATCTTTCAATTAATTTTTCCGTTATGCAGTTAAGTACAGTGGTGTAATGGTTAACGAGCTTTAATTTTATTTTTTATAGGAAAAACACGGCGTTTGACGATGTTAACCCTCTAGGGTCATTCGTATCATATTTGATACAGTATTTCCTTATAAGGAAACATTTGGTATTCATTGACTAAGCAGTCAGTACTGCTTTCATTTGAAATTTATAAAATATTTCTCTTAAAAAATTTTTCAGGAAAATATTTCTTTCAAGGCTTGTTTTCATACTGTATCAAATATGATACGAATGGCCCTAGAGGGTTAAACAATATTTTAACTGTATGTCTGTCTGTTTGTCTTTAGGTTATATTTTCAAAAAATTTTCAGATATAAAAATGATGGTCTGCCTTGATTCCGTCATCCCGACTGATGCTGCTCTCTCTAACGGTTTGCCCGTTGAGGTCGAAAAATCTTTGCCCATTCCGCCGTTTGGGGTTTTTGGAAGTTGGTTGCGTTCAGTCTACAAAAAATATAAGTCCTTATACAAACATTTCTTGGCTTGTAATGAAAAGAAAATGGCTGTCCAGGTAATGAACGCGTCAAAATGAACGAAACGCTGCTAGCGTGAAGGTATTAAACTAAAGCGTGATGGTTATTTTGTTCATCATGGAATTTTCCGTTAGTCGATTATTTACTGAGAGGAATTAATCAAACAGCTTAATATAAATCTTATAGGACTCTCTTGTCATTCTGTTCATTCCTCCGGGCCGGGACGTTAGTAATTTGCGTACATAATTAATCGCATGCGTTTTAAGGGTTAAATGTCAGTAGATTCTAAATATTTCTTTCGAATGTGCACTTTGAAAATGTTGTTACAGTCGTTTGGTCGCTTTCAGTCTACAAAAAAATTATAAATTTTGTTCGAACGTTTCTTGACTTGTAGTGCAGTGGATATTCGCTCAGAACAAGAAAACGTAGAGCAGAGTTCGAATTTCATTTGAATTCGTTGCATTCACTTACACGGAAATACCCTTGAGAAAGGTCTCTTTCCTCCAGTTATGGGTTAAATGACAGGACAGATTGAGTTCTAAATCCTTGATTGGAAATCAGTCTACCACAGAAAATAATGCCAACATACTGCAGGAAAATCTTTTGCCCAGTCAGTCATATCCCTTTCGATCACCCACGTCTGTATCACGTATGGCTCTTAACTGACTGAATAAAAAAGTCGGCTGTCCTGGTAAAACGAATGGAACGCCGCTAGCGTGAAGGCATGAAACTAAAACGTGCTTAATATGCTGCTAATCTTGTTTATTTACTATTACTTACTAAGAGGAATTAATCAAACAGCTTAATATAAGTCTTATGAGACTCTCCTGTCATTGTGTCTATTCCACCAGGAAGTTATGAATTTGTATACATAACTATCTTAATGTGTTTTAAGCGTCACAAGGGCGGCAGATTTACCATATTTTGTTCAGAATGTGCAACTAAAGATGTGTTGTAACCTAAAAAGGTTATTGAATGAGAAATAATCAAAACGGGGGTTGTAAAATGAAATAGGAATCTTTATAAGATTAAAAAAATACAATACTCGCCAGTCGCCGGAAGTAGATAATCACTGCTAGTGGTGAACTGCTAGACAGCAATAAAGATATTTAGGTGCCTTCCCACTTGAGACAAAATGTGGGACAAGGCCTTTTTAATGTGGGTAATCCAAGCCATATAATTAATTGTACAATTTTCCCCAGACAAGATTCTACCTTTCGGCGGAGCCTCGTCTAGGTTACTCTCTGAGCGACGTTAATCGCTAGGCGGCAATATAATATTCAGCTGCCTTCCCACTTGAGACAAAATGTGGTAAAAAGCCCTTTTAATGTGGGTAATGTAGATATATAACTCAGGCAAAAATTGTCTAATTTTCCCCAGACGAGACTACCTTTCGGCAGAGCCTTGTCTGGATTTCTCTCCGACCGAAGGAGGAGAGTCCGACAATGTCAGGAAAGTATCTGAGCGGCGTTAATTGCTAGATAGCAAAATAGATATTCATCTACCTACCCACTAGAGACAAAATGTGACACAAGACCTTTTTAATGTGGGTTATCCGTACCATATGGCTCAGGCAAAAATTGAATGTCTACTTTCTCCAGACGAGACTCTACCCTTCTGCTGAGCCTCGTCTGGATTAGGCAGAAAGTCCGACAATGTCAGAATTGCGTGTGAGCGACGTTAATCGCTAGACAGAAAAATAACCCCCTTCACAATAGTGTCTAATGTATTTATAAAAATTGGGACATACCTGTTAATGTTCATAGGTACGTATATAATAAGATATTAAAGTTATTTGCAATAAAATGTTTCACAAGCTCCGTTAATATATTGATGTCACATTATTGCGATATCAACATAATAATGTCCTGGGCATAACGGTAAACTGTATACGGCAGCAAGGCCTCTGATTGGGAGACTGTGAAGAGCATGGAACCACCTCTTAATTGCTGTTGTTCCCAGGTCCACCCTGGCAGCACCTGTTGCGGTCCCAGCTAGGGCAAATAGTTAGCCCAAAAACTGAGGTCTATACAATTTTATTGATACATTAAAATAGACTTTTATAGAAAGATATATATTTTTGAAATAAAAATATTACCATTTTTGAAGAAAAAGTTTTTGCCATAAGACATTTTTGAAGGAAAAATTATTCTCAGCAAAACAGTTTTGAATACAAAACTAGAAGAGATTTTCAGTTTTCTAAATTTCCATTAAAATCTGATTAAATCAACCTTCTCATTATAACCGATATTTAAAAAAAAAGACTCCACTTTTTTAGTATTAAATAACCCACAAAGGTTGATATGACGTTAAATAAAACTAACTCAAACTCAACGTATTAACAATAACTAGTTTTACCTGTGAAAATTTCAATGATTTTTCAATTTTGATATTAAGTTGAATCTTAATTCTTAAGTTATTAATTGAATCAACCAATGGCAAGTTCTACCACAAATTTTACTGTGATAGAACTCGCTATCCGCAGAAATTCTCCTATTGCACCGTTAAACATTTCAGCTTAACAACTTTAGCAAAATATTGCAATAACAATCATAAATATGGAGATTGGTCTTCATTTTAAGAAGCAAGGGGGTACAAATAAAAAGATTTGAAATTAACAACATGGTTCATTTTATTAAAACAGCTGTTAAACACTTCTTTCTTTCTTTCATTTTCGGAATAAATCCGAGCAGTGCATTTGACTTACTTTCCATGTGATCAAAACGGAATAGTCCATTATTTATGAGATATCATCAGGAAACTGTAAACACTTCAATCTTCCCTTTTTTTATTCTTTCATTTTTTTTCACTAAAACCAAGTAATGACTTTTCCCGTTTCCACGCGATCAAAATTCACGTCTTATGAACATTTCTATTAACGACAATTTTAAAAGCATTCAGCAGATGATGTTATCTTGGGTGATGTAGGTCTTATAGTATACACAACGTTTCGGCCAAGTCATCATCAGGTGTCCATAAATTGGCTGATGTGGATTATCTCGTTGATAATTGCGAGATATCCTGTGAAATCAATTATTGTTCTTTATGTTGGAATTTGGTACTCTCACTACCAAGTTCAAGAATCGAACTCATGACCACTAGATGATACTAACACATGTATAACCAACTACTACTTGGTCGAAACGTTGTGTCTATTATAGCACCTATATCAACCAAGATGAGAACAAAACTTTGAAATAATTCCAAGATTATTGAAAATTACTCATCACAGAAATAAATATAAATTAATTCATGGGAATTGGATTTTTGGCGATTGCCTCACTCGGTTTCCTTTGTTGGATACTGTGCGTGATAGCACTTTTATCGCCCCCACCCGCTTCTCAGAGTTTTGGCTTGGATTAAAGTGTAGTATCTGCACTCAGTTTCATCTCTCAGTTATGTCTGTGTGCGGACAAAGCGCAACCGAAAATATTATTGAGAGTTGACTGGTCTCTGGAAACAAGTGGGTCAGTACTCACTTCTTTACTTTAAAGAGTGGGCTCGGTATTTAAACCATTGTTAGTACAACTGACGCTAGTGGGGGCTGGGCTATTATATGAACCTGGCTCGGATGCACGCGATCGGTTTCCCCCACCTTCAGCTGACTTTTTGCTGTATTCTGCCATCGTCGGGCGGCAAGAAAATGCAATTGCTTCTTGGCCTTTTAAGATCAAAGTGTAGTGTCTGTCCTTCTCAGCCTAATCTGATTATCTCTCTCCCCACTACTATATTCTATTTATTCTTTCATTTATTCACTGAAACCAACTAGTGCATTTTACCATCTTACCACTCGTTCAAAATGGAATCGGCCATTATTTGGGAGGTATTGACAGGCCATAATCGTGCGAACTGACGATGCGAGGAGTACGCACTATTAGAATAAGATTGGGCAACTCAGCGTGGTGTAATGGTTGGTAGGTTTGTTTCGCTAGAACATGTTACAACTGAGTAGCGAGTTCGACCCTCACTGGGTGTCCCATACTTTCGGCCTTGTGCCACATCTAAGCGGCGTTTAGTAAATCACCTATTAAAATAAGATAATACGTTGGAAGTTCAGATATATTGTCATTATTTATATGTAAGGAATGAATTGAGAGTTTTATTTTTTTCTGATAGACGGTGAAAAAATACAAATATGACAAGCACTGGGTAGTTAAACTTCGGAAGACGCTTGTTTTCTGAAAGTTGGTCCTAGAAGAAGAGATATCAGAAGACAGACAGACTTAACAGTTTTAGATATAAGAAAAAAAAATCTCATAGTCGTTGGAGATTTTAACGAGAAAATTTCTCTGAATAACCTTGTGATTTAAATTATCGGAAAAAAAATTCTTGTGGGGCAAAGGTAAAAAAAAAAATAACGCGTGACAGCTTCACTACAGGTGTGACATTTCCAAAGAAATTCTTCCGCTTTTTGGAGAATCCTTGCTCGAAAAAAAAACTTTGAAAAAAAAATGCAGGTTGTTATTGCTTTTGCATTGGTTTCTTTCATTTTTCTCAGTTGCTTCGTGGGAGATTACATTTTCATTCGACTTTTACTTCAGTTTCTTAGAATTCGGGAAAATTCTCCTAAAGGCTTTTCTTTTCTGTTTTCAATTATCTATTTTTTGTTCGTTCTTTCTTGCTTAATTCGTTTTTTTTTTATCTCTCTCATATATTATTTTATGGAAACGTTTTGTCCTTATTTTCTTCTGTTATTCATTCTAATTTTGCAGCCTTCATTTCTTGAAACGTATTTCGTTTCAGTTTTTCATTGTCGTTTCTTTCTTCATATGTTCCTTACATTATTCCTTCTTGTTCCTTCTTTTGCTTTTTTTGACTCATTCGTCTTGCATTTCATTCACATTTCTTTGTTAAATCATAGAGTCCCTTCATTTTAATCAGCTTCATTATATTTTATTTATTTCAACTTATCGAAAGATGGGAAAGAACGTATATAGATAGATAGATAGATAGATAGATATAAACAAACTGAGATAGATAGATAGATAGATATAAACAAACTGAGATAGATAGATAGATAGATAGATAGATAGATAGATAGATAGATAGATATAAACAAACTGAGATAGATAGATAGATAGATAGATAGATATAAACAAACTGAGATAGATAGATAGATAGATAGATAGATAGATATAAACAAACTGAGATAGATAGATAGATAGATAGATAGATATAAACAAACTGAGATAGATAGATAGATAGATAGATATAAACAAACTGAGATAGATAGATAGATAGATAGATATAAACAAACTGAGAAAGATAGATAGATAGATAGATATAAACAAACTGAGATAGATAGATAGATAGATATAAACAAACTGAGATAGATAGATAGATAGATAGATAGATAGATAGATAGGTAGATAGATAGATAGATAGATAGAACAGACTTAGATAGATAGATAGATAGATAGATAGATAGATAATGAACAGACCGAGATAGATAGATAGATAGATAGATAGATAGATAGATAGATAGATAGATATGAACAGACTTAGATAGATAGATAGATAGATATGAACAGACTTAGATAGATAGATAGATAGATAGATAGATAGATAGATAGATAGATAATGAACAGACCGAGATAGATAGATAGATAGATAGATAGATAGATAGATAGATAGATAGATAGACCGAGATAGATAGATAGATAGATAGATAGATAGATAGATAGATAGATAGATAATGAACAGACCGAGATAGATAGATAGATAGATAATGAACAGACCGAGATAGATAGATAGATAGATAGATAATGAACAGACCGAGATAGATAGATAGATAGATAGATAGATAATGAACAGACCGAGATAGATAGATAGATAGATAGATAGATAAGAACAGACCAGAGATAGATAGATAGATAGATAGATAGATAGATAGATAATGAACAGACCGAGATAGATAGATAGATAGATAGATAGATAGATAGATAGATAGATAAAAAGAGAGAGAGAGAGAGATGAACAGACCGAGATAGATATATAAATCGATAGATAGATAGACAGTGACACATACATACATACATACATACATAAACGGAAAGAAAGAAGGATAAAGGACAATTTTTGACACTAATGATTTTCTCTGACACTCCGTGTTACTGGTTCCCATATTGTGTTCATCTCTCTGCTTAGTCTGCTTAGGAGATTTTTGAAGCCTAGCATGTGTGCTAATTCCTTAAGTTTATGTAGTTTCCAGTGGCATTCTGTATCTATTATTTTAACTTCAATCCAGGAGGCGGTGATCCCCTTTCTCCCTCCATATGTGGTCAGCTACGGCTGATTGCTCTATCTCCCCTCGTGTTAAGGCCTTGCGATCTTCCTGTAGCCTTACCTTAAGTGGGACCTATTTCTCGTTTATATTTCTTTCCACAGACGGAGACTGTTTTCTGAGAGTTGCTACCCTCATGCCCCTTCCTTTCCATTAAGTTGGAATTGTTGTCATGTACCCTGGATAATTACTTCGTTGTAGGGTACTGCTTATACTGACCATTTCCTGTTCGTATGACTCTGAGTCGCCGCTTATGACTTTTTCTCGATATTGAAGGCAGCGGACGATCACTTTCTTTACATTGTACGGGTGGTGGGAGTTGAAGCTGAGGTGAATTTTGGCTTGCAGTATACGGATGTCTTCAGCCTCAACTCTATTCGAATTATTAACACATCCAGAAATACCAGATTGTTGTCACTCTCATTTTCCATAGTGAACTGTATCTATGATCTTATTGAGTTCACATGGTCGAGTAGCGTCTGGACCTTCTCCTGGTATGGCCAGAGTATGAAGATATTATCAACGTATCTCAACCATAGAGTTGGATTTAGAACTGTGGATTCTAATGCCATCTCCTCAAAGTATTCCATGTATATGTTAGCCAGTGATTGTGATAATGGTGAGCCCATTGCTAAGCCTTCATCCTGCCGATATATGTCTGATCCAATCAGAAGTGTGTTGTCTGAACACGTCTCGAAAAACCCACCGAGTATAAACGCGGAGGGGAAAAAATGAAAACAAAAAAAGAAACGAACTAAGCACTTGAACATTAGTCAAAGTAATAGTCGAAAGAAAAAAACATGAGACGAGGAACTTAACACGTAAAGCGCTCAATACAATAGCAGAGCAGATAAATAAGTAGAAAGCTAACCTAGAGCCAACGGGCCTACCAAGATTTCACCAAAAGGATCGTCAGGGTGAAACCTTGTTAGGTCCGTTGGCTTTAGGTTAGCTACTTAATTATATATATATATATATATATATATATATATATATATATGAGGAAGAGTTATAGCGCTCTATAAGAGCTAGGAAAGGAGGTAAAAAATAAATGGAGTAACGAAGAATGTTGATCAGCTTTATTAGGTAAATAAGTAGGGAGATCCACTATTTGACTTAGAGATTGAGCAAAGGAAAACTAAGACTGAATACAGTCAGCATCAGTAACATTAGAATGATTTAGCCATGATGAGCATTAAAATCACTAAGAACGAAAATTTTGCCAGACTAAGAGAGAGAGAGAGAGAGAGAGAGAGAGAAAGAGAGAGAGAAAGCGAGAGAGAGAGAGAGAGATGACTATCTTAGATAAAAGTAACTAATGTGTTACATTCCTGAGAAGAATAAGAGCAATAAAGGTAAAAAAGGTAAACTTTCTTTACGTTACCAAGATTTTAAGAATGTAAGCGTCGTACTAGATTGTCGTTGTGTTGTGGTGCAGTCGATATCGGCTTTGAACAAGAAATTGAAGAGCCGGTTTCGAATTCCAGTGGAATTTGTT
Organism: Ascarosepion bandense; assembly: GCA_037127315.1. NCBI lineage: Eukaryota > Metazoa > Mollusca > Cephalopoda > Sepiida > Sepiidae > Ascarosepion > Ascarosepion bandense. Next base: position 647,827 of record JBBBDQ010002325.1, read on the forward strand.
GCATTCACTTACGCGCAAATACCTTTAGAGAAGGGTTTAATCAGCTGTTTCCTCCTCAAGCTATGGGTTAAACAACAAGGCAAATTCGGTTCTATAGCCTTGGTTGGCATTTAGTTGACCGTAGAAAATATGAGCAAGCTACAGCAAGATAAATCCAGCCAGTCAAGTGTGTATCAGGTTTGGCACTTGACTGATTGACTAGATTGGCGGTTAGGTCTGATCATTTTTACAACTGAAATGGCGAAATGTAACCATAAGTTCGATGCTAACAGTCATCTTTTTTCTCTCACACTTCTCGTTTGTGGAACTTTGCCCTAGCTGGAGGAAGGGGAGATGGATTCATGCCTTTCTCAAGGATATTTGTGCGTATGTGAATGCAACTAGAATTCGAACTCTGCTCTTGGATTTCTCTTTCCCAGCCGATATCCACTGCAGTACAATGCACATCATTTATCTATTGTCTAAAGTATAAAAACGACCCCTATTTATCAATAAACTCATGTATGAAGGACCCAAGCATAAATATAAATACAGGTACATATATAGATATGTCTCTCTCTCTTTCTCATTTTAGATCCCGGCCAGAAGCAAAGCGATCTCTAGTCACACTGATCAGCTGTGATACAGCGAAACTGACTTGTATGTGGATGACAAATATGCTCTCTTTACGATTGACCTCTCTGGAGAGGAAACTTTTACAAAAGGTTACCACTTCTGCGATTTATGCGTTGCTCTTGTGTAATGAATTGAGTTCGTCTGGTGACTGGCGTGTGTATACACCGCTTATATATAACACGCTAAAATTTCCCCTCTCTCATTCTATGGTTTAGGGAGTAGAGACTCCGACTGAGACCAAATCGGTCGTGTTTTGATCCCGGCCAGAAGCAAATAGATGTCTAGCTACACTGATGAGCTGTGATACAGCAAAACAGGCTTAAATGTATATGACACACACACACACACACACACACACACACACACACACACACAAATATATATATATATATATATATATATATATATATATATATATATATATATCCAAATGAATAAGGAACGAAGGAAATATTTGCAACGTTGAAAACATTACAGTGCTCAAAATAAAAATAGAGCAATGAATATTTTAGTTTGTACATGTTCTAAAGTATAATATATATATATATATATATATATATATATATATATATATATATATAGTGATGATCCACGTATACTGTCTTAATATGTATTGGAAAATCTACTAAAAAGTTGTAAGTTTAAAAATGTATTTTTTTGACAATATTTATTTATTTCTATTATTATATTTGATATTTCAGACCGTCCTCGGCCTTTCATGAGAAACAAATGATTTTAAAATTTAAATTAGAAGCGTTTTCGCGAGGAGCGCTCGTCCGAGAGATTGTTTACATCACGTGACGCAGAAAGCGACAGATCTTTTTTAATATTTGTAAACGTAAACCTATCTTCAATAATACTTATAAATGTTGTTTTAAAGAAAAAATTTTTAAGTGCCTCTAAAAAATGTTTAGCTATTGAAATATTTATAAAGATTCAAAACACCTAAGTCCCTATTTAACTCTAGCTTGTATGTATTTCATTTTAAAATCCAGTATTTTTCTTTCTTTCTGCTTGAGTATGTAGAACTAAAATCAGAAACTATTAATAGATTAAAGACTTTTCCTGCTTGTTCCCAACTTATTCTCTTTCTCTCTCTCTCTCTCTCTCTCTCTCTCTATATATATATATATGTATATATAACTGTTTTTATTATTATTATTATTATTACATTAAGGTGTTTAAATATCATTTTAAAATCTTTTTATTATTTTCATTATTATTATTATTATTATTATTATTATTATTATTATTACTTTAAGGTTTTTAAATATCATTTAAAAATTTTTTTATTATTTTCATTATTATTATTATTATTATTACTTTAAGGTTTTTAAATAATATTTTAAATTTTTTTTATTATTTTCATTATTATTGTTATTATTATTATTATTATGTCATTTTTCATCATATTTTTATTTCTGCTTTGGTTTCACTACCAACCAAGTCTGCGGGGAGACCTAAGGCAGGTCGTGGCGTGTTGTTATGACTCCATTTCATGTTTTTCTATCTTCCCTATCATCCCCAGCATTACATAGATAAAGTTTTCCTTAGTGTGTGGGCTGTACTTAATAAGACAATTTTTTGTATATCTCTTAAGCTGGGGTTTCCAGGGATTCTTTCAATGTGTTGTTTTGTTCCATTTTTTATCATTCCAAGTGCACCTACTATCATTGGCACAACTCTTGTTTTCAATTTCCACATTTTTTCTATTTCAATTTACAGGTCTTTATATTTTGACAGTTTTTCAAATTCCTTGATTGCTATGTTACAATCCGCTGGACAAGCCATATCAATTAATAGACAAGTTTTCTCCTTTTGGTTTTTAACAATAATGTCTGGCCTGTTGGCTTCAATTTTTCTGTCTGTGTAGAATGGCTACATCTTCTATTTCTGTAACCGGTGCTGGGTGATGTTCATACCAGTGTTTGTTTACAGCTTTTCCATAATGTTTGCACATTGCCCAATGTAAATATTGCCCAACTCTATCGTGGCGATTTTTATATTCATTTGGGGCAAGCACAGAACAGCCTGAGATTAGGTGGTCTATTGTTTCTTGGTGTTTATCACAAAACCTGCATTTTGGATCCATATTATTATGCATAATATTTGCCTGAAAGTTTCTTGTGCTGCAAGAATAAAGCCTTCAGTTTCAGACTTTAATCCAGATGCACGTAACCATCGATGAGTATTAAGTTTGTCAACATTGGATTTATTGGCACGTTCTGGATATTGGCCATGCAGAGGTTTGTCTTGCCAGCGCTGTTTCATCTGTTCAAGAGCTTTATATTTGGCTTTCATTTTCATATTTTTTGCCGCAATAGTTGGTTCTTGGTTTTTGTTTTGCTTTTCTACAGAATCTACTAACTGTAAATCTTGTTTTTATTTACTGCCTTCTTTTATTATTGAATATTTTTTCTTTCTTTCTTCATGTTGCCTTACTAATTGTATCATCCAATCCTTTGTTGTTTCTATGTATGTTAGTAAGCCAATAGTTGTTGTCTTGTATGACAATTCCAGCTGAATAAGACCACTTCCACCTTCTTTACGGGGTATGTATAGACGGTCTACATCAGCCTTTGGATGATGCATCTTATGCTTAGAAAGAAGCTTTCTTGTTTTAGCATCCATTCGCCTGATGTCGTTTAGAGTCCAGTTTAAGATGTTAAAGCTATATTGGACAACTGGGATTGCAAGGCTATTAATGGCCATAACTCTGTTCTGTGAATTTAATTCAGTTTTTAATATCATTCGTAGCCTTCTATAGTACTCTTTACGCACTATTTCTTTCATTTTTTTATGGTGAATGTTTTCGCTCTCATTTACACCTAGGTATTTATAAGCTTCTTCTGGTTTCAATTCTTTTATTGTTACAGCAGGGTCTAAGCTAATTGAGGATGTTTCTTGTATTGATCCACGTAAAACTGTAGCTTTAGCACATTTATTCAAATTAAATTTCATTCCAATATCTTTGCTGAAGCATTTTACAGTTTGCAGAAGACCTTCCAGCTCATTATCATTCTTAGCATATAACTTTAAGTCATCCATGCAAAATAGATGGCTTATTTTCTTTTGGCCTATTTTATAACCATGTAAAATAGATGGCTTATTTTCTTTTGGCCTATTTTATTATTATTATTATGTCATTTTTCATCATATTTAGATTTCTGCATTGGTCTCACTACCAACCAAGTCTGCGGGGAGACCTAAGGCAGGTAGTGGCGTGTTGTTATGACTCCATTTCATGTTTTTCTATCCTCCCTATCATCCCCAGCATTACATAGATAACGTTTTCCTTAGTGTGTGGGCTGTACTTAATAATACAATTTTTTGTATATCTCTTAAGCTGGGGTTTCCAGGGATTCTTTCAATGTGTTGTTTTGTTCCATTTTTTATCATTCCAAGTGCACCTACTATCACTGGCACAACTCTTGTTTTCAATTTCCACATTTTTTCTATTTCAATTTCCAGGTCTTTA
>JBBBDQ010002326.1:0-15000 GCA_037127315.1 Ascarosepion bandense
CAAGCATTGTTCCTTGATAGACCTCTTCTAAAGTCAGAGGACTAAGTTAGAAATCTAAAAAAATAAGTCTCCGTTAAAAGCATGTATATCGGAGAGGGCAACAATGGGTAAGCATTGTTCCTTGAGAAACCTCTTCTAAAGTAAGAGGACTAAGCTAGAAATCTAAAAAAAATAAGCCCCCGTTAAAAGTATGAAGTTTGGACAGGGGTACAATCGGTAAGCTAGAGCAAGGGTTATTATAGAAAGGGCAGCCATAACTATCATGGTTTATGATTTCATATGGATATCCTGATTCGCTTCTCAATTCCTATTGAGAATTACATTGATGTTACTTACCGGGTGGTTAAAAAAAAGCAGGTAGATGCATGCTCTTCAAAAAGGATAATTTTTATCAGTGTATGTAACGAATCCGATTGCATTCGTTAATTGACTCTCCGATTTACAGCTAACAAAATAACCAAATTTGCTGCACCCACACATTGAGATTTAAAGAACGTGCACATCTAAATTTACATCACTAGAAGATACAAATTTGCAGCGCCCGCACTTGTAAATTCAAATTTACAGCAAAACATATACAAATTTACAGTTTATTCAGATTTACAGCACAACACTTCCAGATTTACAGCGGGACGTTTTCAAATTTACATCACAAAGCATACAAATTTACAGCAAAACATATACAAATTTGCGGCTTACTCAGATATAGAGCAAATTAACAACACAGCACTTTACATTAAAATTAACAACACAGCACCTTACATTAAAATTAACAACACAACACTTTACATTAAAATTAACAACACAGCACCTTACATTAAAATTAACAACACAACACTTTACATTAAAATTAACAACACAGCACTTTACATTAAAATTAACAACACAGCACTTTAGATAAAAATTAACAACACAACACTTTACATTAAAATTAACAACAACAACACTTTAGATAAAAATTAACAACACAACACTTTACATTAAAATTAACAACACAGCTCTTTAGATAAAAATTAACAACACAACACTTTACATTAAAATTAACAACAAGCACAGATAAAAATTAACACAGCACTTTACATTAAAATTAACAACACAGCACTTTACATTAAAATTAACAACACAGCACTTTAGATAAAAATTAACAACACAACACTTTACATTAAAATTAACAACACAGCACTTTAGATAAAAATTAACAACACAACACTTTACATTAAAATTAACAACACAGCACTTTAGATAAAAATTAACAACACAGCACTTTACATTAAAATTAACAACACAACACTTTACATTAAAATTAACAACACAACACTTTAGATAAAAATTAACAACACAACACTTTACATTAAAATTAACAACACAGCACTTTACATTAAAATTAACAACACAACACTTTACATTAAAATTAACAACACAACACTTTACATTAAAATTAACAACACAACACTTTAGATAAAAATTAACAACACAACACTTTACATTAAAATTAACAACACAGCACTTTAGATAAAAATTAACAACACAACACTTTACATTAAAATTAACAACACAACACTTTAGATAAAAATTAACAACACAACACTTTACATTAAAAATAACAACACAGCACTTTAGATAAAAATTAACAACACAACACTTTACATTAAAATTAACAACACAGCACTTTACATAAAAATTAATAACACAGCACTTTACATTAAAATTAACAACACAACACTTTACATTAAAATTAACAACACAACACTTTACATTAAAATTAACAACACAGCACTTTAGATAAAAATTAACAACACAACATTTTACATTAAAATTAACAACACAACACTTTACATTAAAATTAACAACACAGCACTTTACATTAAAATTAACAACACAACACTTTACATTAAAATTAACAACACAACACTTTACATTAAAATTAACAACACAACACTTTAGATAAAAATTAACAACACAACACTTTACATTAAAATTAACAACACAGCACTTTAGATAAAAATTAACAACACAACACTTTACATTAAAATTAACAACACAACACTTTAGATAAAAATTAACAACACAACACTTTACATTAAAATTAACAACACAGCACTTTAGATAAAAATTAACAACACAACACTTTACATTAAAATTAACAACACAGCACTTTACATTAAAATTAACAACACAACACTTTACATTAAAATTAACAAGACAGCGCTTTAGATAAAAATTAACAACACAACACTTTACATTAAAAATTAACAACACAGCACTTTACATTAAAATTAACAACATAATAACTTTATTAAAATTAACAACACAGCACTTTAGATAAAAATTAACAACACAACACTTTACATTAAAATTAACAACACAGCACTTTACATTAAAATTAACAACACAGCACTTTACATTAAAATTAACAACACAGCACTTTAGATAAAAATTAACAACATAACATTTACATTAAAATTAACAACACAGCACTTTACATTAAAATTAACACAGCACTTTTACATTAAAATTAACAACACAACACTTTACATAAAAATTAACAACACAACATACATTAAGATGTAACACAAAAGCACTTGAATAAAAATTAACTTACAACACTTTACATTAAAATTAATAACACAACATGCATTAAAATTAACAACACAGCACTTTTAGATAAAATTATTTTCAACACAACACTTTACATTAAAATTAACAACACCAACACTGCATTAAAATTAACAACACAGCACTTTGGGAATAAAATTAACAACACAACACTTTACATTAAAATTAACAACACAACATTACATTAAAATTAACAACACAGCACTTTAGATAAAATTAACAACACAACAGCATTAAGATACCAACATTACAGCATTTCCATTAAAAGTCACTTTAGCATTAAAATTAACAACAGCACTTTATAAAAATCAACAACACAACACTTTTACATTAAATTAACAACACAACGCTTTAGATAAAAATTAACAACACAACACTTTACATTAAAATTAATAACAGAACACTTTACATTAAAATTAACAACACAGCACTTTAGATAAAAATTAACAACACAACACTTTACATTAAAATTAACAACACAGCACTTTACATTAAAATTAACAGCACTTTACATTAAAATTAACAACACAGCACTTTAGATAAAAATTAATAACCTGTACTTTGTTTCAAATTAACGACTTGCTTTTCTTGTTAAAATTAACACAGCACTTTACATTAAAATTAACAACACAGCACTTTACGTAGAAATTAGCTGCTAACACTTTGATAAAGTCGCTGTGCAACGCTTTAGATAAAAATTAACAACACAACACTTTGTTAAAATTAATACCTAGCACTTTGAACAAGAATTAACAACACAGCACTTTGAAATAAAAATTAACAGCAACAACATTGCATTAAAATTAACAACACAGCACTTTACATTAAATTAACACAGCACTTTAGATAAAAATTAAACAACACAACACTTTACATTAAAATTAACAACACAACACTTTACATTAAAATTAACACAACACTTTATTAAAATTAACACAATAACACATGAAAATTAACAACACAACACTTTACGTTAAAATTAACAACACAGCACTTTAATTAAAATTAACAACCTGACACTTTACATTAAAATTAACCTTGCAACAACGCAATTAAAATTAACAACTACAGCACTTTAGATAAAAATTAACAACATAACCTTTGCATTAAAATTAACATGCAACACTTTACGTTAAATTAACTTACAGCACTTTTAATTAAAATTAACAACACGACGCTTTGAATTAAAATTAACAACACGACACTTTACATTAAAATTAACAACAGCAACTGCATTAAAATTAACACAGCACTTTACATTAAAATTAACAACACAACACTGGAATAAAAATTAACAACACAACACTTTACATTAAAATTAACAACAGCACCTTACATTAAAATTAACAACACAACACTTTATTAAAATTAACAACACAGCACTTTAGATAAAAATTAACAACACAACACTTTAAATCAAAATTAACAACAGCGCCCATTCCGTTAACAGCACTTTACGTTAAAATTAACAACAGCACTTTACATAAAGTCAACAACAACATTGCATTAAAATCAACACAGCACTTTAAATAAAAGTCACTGTTCTAGCAACACATTAAAATCAATAACACAACAACTAAAATTAAAATTAACAACACAGCACTTTAGATAAAAATTAACAACACAACACTTTGCATTAAAATTAACAACAACATTTTGATAAGTGCTGCAACACTTGCCATTAAAATTAACAACACAGCACTTTAGTAAATCAACAACACAACGCACCACATTAAAATTAACATACAGCACTTCACATTAAAATTAACAACACCAGCACTTTACATTAAATTAACAACCACAACGCTACATTCAAAATTAACAACACAGCTTTTTAGATAAAAATTAACAACACAACACTTTACATTAAAATTAACAACACAGCTCTTTACATTAAATTTAACAACACAGCACATCCACCTTTACAGCAGGCCATATCCAAATTTACAGCACAACACATCCAAATTATCTGCGCGTTACATCCAAGTTTACAACACCTATACATCAAAATTTCTCAGAACCTTTACCTCCAAATTAAAATCAAAGCGCATTGCCAAATTTTTACCACGGACACAACCTAATTTCCAACACCTGCACAAATTTGCAACACCTAGGATACAAAATTTACAACAGGCGTACATCCACATTCACGGCACCCGATATTCGAAAACACATGTCCCGCTCGGTACTTTTGTCTTCATTCTTTTACTGCATGGTCATCAGCAAAAAGTGCAGCCCAGAATGCCACATACGGGTGGGGGATACTAAAATCAAGCAGGAACAGAAGTTTAAATAACTGGGAAGTGTTCTGACACAAGACGAAAAGTGCGACACAGAGATCCGAAGGTGAACTGGCATAGCAAAGTACACGTTCCAGATGCTGAGTGAAGTATTAAGAGACAGGAAAATTTCGTTGAAAACAAAGAAGCCAGTGCTTGATTGCTATGTGATGTCAGTTCTACAATGTTTCAGTGAATGCTGGACAATAAGATAAAAGAAAAACTTGAAGCAACTGAAATGTGGTTCTACAGAAGGATGCTGCGGATATCATAAATCGAGCATGTAAGTAATAATGAGGTTTGGGAAATGGGGGAAACGAAAAGGAAATTAATATTGAGCACCAGGAAGAGACAGTTAAAGTTCCTAGGAAATGCAATGAGGAAAGAGAGCAAAATAGAGGCTTAGATAGAGGAATAAAAGAGACAAAGGAATGCAGCGGATAACATATTTGAAGGGCATGAGTAGGTGGATGAGAGAACGGGGTTTGCGTGGTATAACAGGAGAAAGTGTGCTAAGAGCCATCGGGGATAGGAGACGTGGAAAGCCATGATCGCCTACGTCCTGAAAGGACAAGGTACACAGAAAAAGAAATATATATGCCAACTGCTTATAAGAAATTATAATGTGGATATAAATGGGGTATCAATTCTATATTATAATCAATATATAAACTGATCCCTCATTTTGTGGCCATGCTAGTTTCTATAGATTTTATTCTAGATTTATGGGCTTCAGCTAGTGGAAGGTAGAGCGGGGTTTGATTGGTATAACAGGAGAAATCATGCTAAGAGCCAACAGGGATAGGGAGAGGTGGAAAGCCATGATTTGCCTACGTTCTGAAAGGACAAGGCACATAGAAGAAGAATTTTATGTAGGAATCTTTAAATAATTTTCTTTGTATTTCTCGTTTATTTACTTCATATCTTTTCAACTGACTGGAACCTTTTGCTTGTGCAATTCTTTTTAACGTCCGTCACATCGGAAATCTTATAAAACCATCCCTTCCATTTTCTTTTCTTTTGGTTCATTACTATTTTGTCTTTCATATACTAAAAAGAAAACTTAACAAAAAAAAAAACTCCAACTTACAATCTAGACAAGTATTTAACTAATTCGGTCGAGCCATTCTCACCACAATCCAACCGATAGCTTCATTATGAATCACAAAGTAATTTTTCCCTAACTCATAATTGAATTCAAAATAACCTAACACGAAAAATTGCAAAGTGTTTAATACAATTAGTAAAATTAGAAATTAATGAAAGAAATGTAATTTTCTTGGGCATTACGAATTAAACTGCGAAAACTTGAGAATAAACGCAGCAAATACGTGAAAAGGTGAACGGCTTCGCTTCCCGCCATTGACACAGGAATATACAAGAGGTTATCGGCTGTTATTTTAGGCGCAGATATGGTAAATATGGCGTTCGTGTTTGTCTATTAATATCTTAGATTGAGTAGAGTAGTTTGGATATAATTATATAAGGTAAGCTCTCTTTCTCTTTTGAAAGTTTTCTCTCCGTTTTTCTTTATATATATATATATATATGTGTGTGTGTGTGTGTGTGTGTGTGAGCAAAAACAAAGACGAATAACAATCAGAACACACATTTAAACAGGCATATATATATGTGTGTGTGTGTATATATATATATATATATATATATATATATATATATATATATATATATATATAAACTTAAATGTTATTTTAAATGAATCCATCACATTTGAGGAGTCACTCGGTTTATTAATTCAACTCTATATCTATTTATTTTCGTCAATCGAGTTGAATATTCGTTAAATTTTATTAAAACAAAATATGCCTCACCATCAGGATTTGAAAATATCGTCACGCTTGGCAGGGGAAACCGTCGATATATCCGACGTGCTTTTGACCGGTTAAGCCACGGGAATCGTCAGCATTCATCCAAATCTTTTTAAGACTCTCGAAGCATTCACACCGGCCAAGTTTTATATACTAACTTAAAACAATTTTCTAAAGAAGTGACAGACTTGGCATTTATGCATCCGGTAGATTTTATTACTTAAATAACTTCATAACATATATATATATATATATATATATATATATATATATATATATTAATAATAATAATAATTATTATTATTATTATTAAACCGACTCTGCGTGTATTCTAATCTCAAAATTTTATAGAAGGGACTTTCTAAGACCATGAATGACCAGCAGAATCTAAATCCGTTATTGTCCTCGGCTATAAAGCTTTGGGCAAAGAGGGGGAAAAAAAGAAAACTGCGTGGGACCGACAATACATACGGTTCCTCCCAGTAAAAAGAAAAAAAACCCTCTAACGGAACAAACAACCAGAAAAGAAAAGTGCTCGATACACACAACCGAAAAGTATTTAACTAGAAGGCAGTAACGCAGAGCAAACACACTAACAAAATAGCAAGATCGCCAAGACCGACCGCGGTTTCGCACAACGGCTCGTCAGGGCCGTTGTGCGAAACCGCGGTAGGTCTTGACGAGCCGTTTGTGCGAAACCGCGGTAGGTCTTGGCGATCTTGCTATTTTGTTAGTGTGTTTGCTCTGCGTTACTGCCTTCTAGTTAAATACTTTTCGGTTGTGTGTATCGAGCACTTTTCTTTTCTGGTTGTTTGTTCCGTTAGAGGGTTTTTTTTCTTTTTACTGGGAGGAACCGTATGTATTGTCGGTCCCACGCAGTTTTCTTTTTTTCCCCCTCTTTGCCCAAAGCTTTATAGCCGAGGACAATAACGGATTTAGATTCTGCTGGTCATTCATGGTCTTAGAAAGTCCCTTCTATAAAATTTTGAGATTAGAATACACGCAGAGTCGGTTTAATAATTATTATTATTATTATTATTATTATTATAGGCTCTGGATTTATCCATTGAGCACTTTATACCAACTAGTGATGGAACAAATAGATATAGAATGTTCACTCAAAGATATCCCGATCCCTTCTAAGGATTTTTATGAAAAGCAATTACTCCATAAAAAAGGCCCTGACGAGCCGTTGTGCGAAACCGCGGTAGGTCTTGGCGATCTTGCTATTTTGTTAGTATATATATATATATATATATATATATATAAAATAAAATAAATATAAAATTTATCGTTGAATGATCATTTCAACATGAAATCTCGAAGAGAGATTTCATATCTCATCCGCAACTATCAAATTTCAAAATGAAATTTAAAAAAATGAAATAAAAAAAAAATTAAAAAATTAAGAATTTACCGGCGGAAGTATAAAAAAAATTACGTCACAAAAAACTCGATAGCACTCAATGTCTATTTTTAGATTTTGGACAGCATTACTTTTAGATTGAGTTGTAAGTGAAAAGTTTAAAAATTTGGCTTTGTCTAGCTTTACAAAGGGGAAGTGGGGTAACGGAAGAAATAGGAAGTGGTGTTTGATTGAGAAGTGATCTAAACAAAATGGAAAGAGAGGGAGGAAAAAGGAAAAAAAAAAGAAAAAGAAAAATTTCCCTTTTCATAGAGACACTAGAGATGGGTTAACAAAACTAGCGTTTATAAATGGGTTAAAGTATTAGAAAAAAGGTTTTCAGAAAAAACTATTAGGGGAAAAAGTTCATATATGATTTATTTAAATTTAATTAAATTAACCTATTAATTATAAACCTAGATTTAAATTAAAAATTAAAAATTTATTTAAAAAAAATGTTTTTAATTTTTTATAAAAAATAATTTTTTAAAATAATTTTAGGGGCTGTGAAAATATATATATACACATACTTGCATAAAAAATTGGGGTCTCAGTTAGTATAAGTATCCTTACTTCATAAAAGGCATATATTAATGGAAGAAAGGAAGAGGAAGGTAGAGGGGTTCAAATTTACTATTTGAAAATTTAATTAATTAATCAATTAATAAAAAACAATTTAATTTATATTTTCTCTCCTAAAAACTGAATTTAGAATTTAAATTTTAAATGTTCACAAATTTCGACCTATGGCGGCAATTACTAATGAATTCTTTTCTAAAATTCAAGAGTAGGTGCAGGTTTGGGGATTTTAATATTATTATTTTTCTTGCAGACATAAATCGCACCTATCACGAAAATTCCTCGGAATTCAGGCGGAACCTATCAGTCTCCAATTAATTACAGTGTCCAGTCCTTCTTCCTTCATTTTCCAGAATCTCCGTGAAAGGGCTGTCTGGTATTTCTGACCTGGGTTCGAAAAAGGATACCTGTGATTGTAATATTTTTGTGAGGTAAATTTCTATACTTCCGCCGTAAATTCTTTATATTACAAAATATTTTTATTTCATTTTTTTATTTCATTTTGAATATAGATAGTTGCCGATGAGATGTGAAATCTCTCTTAGGGATTTCATGTTGAAATGATCATTCAACGGTTTTGAACTTCGAAATTTATTTTATTTTATAATTGACTCTGTAATTTTAATTACATTAAGCCCTCGACCTGGATCATATTTTAATATTAAAATATTAATCTTAATTAGGATCGGGTCTTTGCGATTTACCTTCCTGGTTTTCCTTTTGGATTAAAGTTTAATATATATATATATATATATATATATATATATATATATATATATATATATATATATATGCATGTGGTGTAGATATAGAAGAATCCAAGGGAGTATCTTGTACATACAGTGGTTGGATAACTCTCTAAGAGAGCTCTAAATATATATGTATATAAATACATATAGACCAAAAAAAAAAAAAATTTGGCAGACACGTTATTTCATGGTGAATCGGAAGATTGGCCTATTTCAGGAGAACCATCATCAGCTTCCGTTTTTATTGTACAGAAGATTTTGCACGAATAATTTTTCTCATTCATATATATATATATATATATATATATATATATCCAAGTGAATAAGGGACGATAAAAATATTAACAACTTTCAAAACATTGGATGTGCATTGTGGTGCATTGGATATCGACTCGGAACGAGAAATCGGGAGCCAACTTCGAATTCTAGCTGAATTCATTGCATTCACTTACGCGCAAATACCCTTGGGAAAGGTATTAATCTGCCTATTCCTTCCAGTTATGGGTTAAATAAGAGGACAGATTGGGTTCTGTAGCCTTGGTCGGCAACCAGTCTACCACAGAAAGCAATGGCAACCTACTGCGGGATAATCTTCTGCCCAGTCAGTCATGTCTCTTTCAAGACATGATCGCCCAAGCGTGTATCACGTATGGCATTCAACTGACTGATATATAGAGCTAAGAATATTTTTAATAAATTATATTTTAGAACACGTACAGATTACAATTTACATACAAAGTGTACATTTTGTTTCGACATTGAAAGAATCAATGTCTCATCAGGTAGTAAACGCTATATTTTGAACGGAAGACTGAAAACTCGCTTCCTTATATTGGTAAAATTTTGTGTGCCATGTAAATGGGGAAGAGAAAATGAGAAATAAAAATTGGTGATAGTTAAAGAGACACTGATCAAAAAGGGGAAAACAAAAATAAAGACAGGGATATAAAGGACATGGCGAAAATGTTCTAAACTATAATATATATATATATATATATATATATATATATATATATATATATATATACAGTACTGTGCAAAAGTATTAGGACAATAACTATTTTATCATTTATGAGGCATATTGACAGAAAATAAACAATTTAAATGAAGTAATTTTATTTTATTTACTCAACAAATGCTTTAACAAGAAAAATACTTGTTACAAAATAAATTTAATATTTACGATAATAGCCTTTTGCTTTGAAATAATAAAATAATTGCGACAATTTACCAATCACACTTAGTATATATATATATATATATATATATATATATATATATATATATATATATATACATTACTGTGCAAAAGTATTAGGACAAGAACTATTTTATCTTTTATGAGGCACCAAAATAAAGTTTAAAATCACTTCTGTTCTAACACTTTTGCACACTACCGGTAGAAATGTATTAAATGAAGTTATATTTAATTTTTCCTATTTTCTATTAAACAAGTTATTTTGAAACGACTCATTATTCTATTATCCTTGGATATGACTGACTTTTTTCTTATTCTCCTCCCCCCTCTGGAATTGATAAAACTAATGTTACTTCGCAAGACACACTTTGGGAACAAATACAAGCTGCTTGGCAGGAGATACCATTAGATACATTGAAGAAGCTTGTGATGTCAATGCCTGACAGAATAAAGGCTGTGATCAATGCAAAAGGCTATTATATTATATATTAAATTTTATTTTGTAACAAGTATTTTTTCTTGTTAAATCATTTGTTGAGTAAATCAGCTAAATTAACTTCAATGAAATTGTTTATTTTCTGTCAATATGCCTCATAAATGATAAAATAGTTATTGTCCTAATACTTTTGCACAGTACTAGATAGATAGATTGATAGATAGATAGATAGATAGATAGATGTAAAGAACCTATTTAATAATAATTTTTTTATATTGATATAAATTTATTTTATTTTATCTTTTCAGTTTCTTAAATTCATGTCTAGAATTCAGAGTTCTCCGGCATTTACGTTTTACTTTTAAAAAATAGAGTGTAATATGACTAATAGGACTAAAAGAATTAGGCAAGAAAACAAAAACTATGTAGTTTTAGCCGACGTCTTTTGTCTCCTGACGGATTTTATACGCATAAAACAAAATGAATTCATTTGAAATGAAGCCAAAATAAACAAATTATAGTGAATTAAATAATAAACAATAAACAAAGTCAAAATGGTGTTGGTTACGAAAAAAATGAAAAGACGCTCGCAAATAGTCATTATGTAAAGTGAAAATATTAAATAATAAATTACGTCATTTTGCATAAATACATTTTTCGACATGTCTTATTTTACTTTTGTATTATTCTCCTCTACATATTATATCTGATATTATTTACACACACACACACACACACACACACACACACACACACACACACACACACACACACACACACACACGCACACACACATACACATACACATGCACACACATGCACGCACACACACGCACACACACGCACGCACACACACGCACGCACACACACACACACACACACACACACACACACGCACACACACATGCACACGCACACACGCACACACACATGCACGCACATACACGCACACACACACACACGCACACACACGCACACACGCACACACACACCACACACACACACACACACACACACACACACACACCACACACACACATACACATACACATGCACACACATGCACGCACACACACGTACACACACGCACGCACACACACGCACGCACACACACAAACACATACACACACACACGCACACACACATGCACACGCACACACACACACACATGCACGCACATACACGCACACACACACACACACACGCACACACACGCACACACACACGCACACACACACCCACACACACACACACACATTTAGTATTAATTATCTTA
This sequence comes from Ascarosepion bandense, assembly GCA_037127315.1. Classification (NCBI taxonomy): domain Eukaryota; kingdom Metazoa; phylum Mollusca; class Cephalopoda; order Sepiida; family Sepiidae; genus Ascarosepion; species Ascarosepion bandense. The sequence goes on from JBBBDQ010002326.1 coordinate 12,368, forward strand.
GAACATATGCGAACTACAAACTACTACAAAATGGTACATTTTGTTTCGAAATTAAAAACAAGTCTTATGAGGTAGTTAACAATGATAGCAATAAAAGTTTTATTTTAAAAAGACATTCTTTTAAAAACAAATACTTCCCTCTATTTTTGGAAATTTAAAACTTTTTTATATTTTTATATATTTTTATATATGTTGTTTTATAGCGGGTATATCTTCTTTTATTTATTCTTTTTCTAGTTGTAGTAGGATTCCGTTATAGTGAAGGGTAATCGTATACCGTGCAGGTTAACGGAATTTGGCCTTGTGGGAAGATAACCCACTATAATTCATAAAATGATTATAAAAACTACAAACTACTACAGAATGGGACATTTTGTTTCGAAATTAAAAACAACAGTCTCATCAGGTAACGGAATTTGGCCTTGTGGGAAGATAGCCCACTATAATTCATAAAATGATTATAAAATCAAGAAAGGCAATTTGAGTATAAAATAGCATTTATATATACACATTTCAATTAATGTTTTACCATTAAAATAATACTTGAATGTAAGTCTAACGGCGGTTAAAGTGTTCATGGAAAATATAATGCTGAAAAGATAAAAGGCTTAGTAGTGTGATTAATGTTCATTTTGAAGTTGCCGCTTCTAAGGTCAGTAAGTCACTAAGTACTTTTGAGGAATGTCTTTGAATAGGTCAAAAAGTACTTTTGAGACAGGGAGAAAGAAAGAGGTCAGCATAGTAGCCGCTCGACTTAAGTCAAGGGGATATTAATTACACTCTTCTCCTCTCGTTTTCCCGTCTGTCTGTATAACGGTGCTTTGTCTCCGCTTTTTATCTGCCTTTTGGATCAAACAGCTTGGTTTGGAATTTACTACTTGAATTTGATCCTGGGCTTCCCATTGACTGGCAAATAAAATTCGCGTAGGCTCGCGAAATGGAAATTTGCTATTTGGTTATTTTTTATTTTTCAACCGGAACATCTGCGCGAACTCGGATGGGTGCGACGAGTTTTATTCATTTGTTTTTTTGGTGTGAGAGAGCATGCGGTAGGGAATTCCACAGGCGGGGAGTGCGAGGAAAGAAGCTGTTGGAGTAGAAATTGCGGTTACATTTCATCCGTTTCACTGTAAAAGGGTGGGACCTAGTTGCCAATCTAGTATCTCGCGCAAATTCACATCTGGGGGGCACCAGTGATTTAAGTTCGTCAGAGCAGAAGCCGTGAAAGTATTTATAGAAGAGGCACAGGGAAGCCACGTTACGCCGGCGAGAGAGATACTGCAGGCGGTCAGCCAAGTCGGTATCAATCACATTACAGATTCTTCGCTGTATTTTGTCAAAAACCCCGAGGAGAATAGAACAGGCACCCGTCCAGATGTGGCAGCAGTACTCAATACATGGGCGGATGGTGGATTTATATAATTGCAGGATAGATTCAAGCGGAAAGAATTTCCGGGCCTTGCACAGAGAGCCGACTTTCATAGCTGCGGATTTAGCAATGGATTCGACGTAGTCATTCCACTTGAGGTCCGCTGAGAGTGTCAGGCCAAGCAGGCGTAGTGATTTACTCTCTGGGAGGCAAGCCTGTTCCATGCTAATGGGAGGGAGGTGCGGTTGTCTGTGGTGGCTAATTGACAGCAGCTTCGTTTTGGAAGAATTGAATTTAACGAGCCAGAAGAATTATATATATATATATATATATATATATGGTTAATTTTGTAATTACAATGGTTTATAAAAGCATTACATCACTACACATTATTTTCATGTTTCAGAAAAAGGTTTGTTCTTCTTCAAATGATTTGTTGAAATAAATGGGGAAAATTATTTATTTGAAAAATATAAAATGAATTCATGGTTATTTAGAAATTATGAGAGTGGTATTTGTAGAAAATGCTTTCGGTCTGTCAATATTGTTTAATCAAAAATGAGAATTATGTAAGTATGGAATTTTAAAAGCTTTTAACTATGGAGTTCTGTTTGCAATATACGTGTATAAATTTTTTTAATTCAAAATGCTACACAGCTTTTCCGTTGTCAGTGTTTGTATGTTAAAATAGAAGCTTTTAGCTTCCTTGAAAAAAACTGAATCGTTTATTTCAAATAGATCAAAGGATATAGCATTTTAAAAACGACAAACTTTAAACAATTTTCTCATCCTTTTAGCTTGCAGTAGAAAATGCCTTCACAGTCCAAACGCCTCATTCGAGATTGAGCACTGTCAACTGCTGGTTAAATTATATTAATGTAAATATTTTATATGCTTTGAAATTGTCATTCATCGAATGTCCCCCGATGGCTTGGTGCGTGAATCTCTGACTGACTGTTGTATTAATCGGGTTTCGGTCCTGGCTTCAGACGGGTATTTAATCTATCTATGCTGATGAGCTTCTATACAGATTAGCAGACATGTATGCAGGTTATTTATATGAGTTAATATTGAAGGATTTTGCCACTTACAAGCTACAAAGTTTCGGTGTTTAATGAACCATCATCAAGCAGTGAAAAAATTCACTGCCTGATGATGGATATTAAACACCGAAACTTTATAGGTCTTGAGTTGTTGCAGGTTATATCTAAATTTATTTATAAATGGAACTTTGTCTGTGTCTGTGTCTGTGTCTGTGTGTGTA